>VZRX01007797.1:150202-217581 GCA_013398075.1 Notiomystis cincta | reverse complement strand
TTTTCTGAGCAAATCCTGTAGAATCAGTTAGGTTGGAAATGATCTCTGAGGACATGGAGTCCAAACTATGACTGAACAAAACCTTGTCAGCTAAACCACAGCTCTCAGTGCCACAACTAGACTTCCCTTAAATACCTCCAGGAATGGTAACTCCACCACCTCCCTGGGCAGCCCATTCCAGTATCTAATCACTCTTTCTGTGAAGAAATTTCTCCTGATGTCCAACTTAAACGTCCCGTGGTGCAGCTTGACACCATGTCCTCTTGTCCTGTCGCTGTTGCCTGGGAGAAGAGACCGATCCCCACCTGGCTACACCCTCCTGGCATAGGGAGTTCTAGAGGACAATAAGGCCACCCCGAGCCTCCTTTTGCCCAGGCCCCCCAGCTCCCCCAGCCGCTCCTCATCAGACCTGTGCTCCAGTTACCTTTCCAGCTCTGTTGCCCTTCTTGGGACTTGCTCCAGCACCTCAATGTCCTTCCTGAATTGAGGCGCCCAGAACTGGACACAGCACTCAAGGTGTGGCCTCACCAGTGTGGAATACAGGGGAAGAATCACTTCCCTGGTCCTGCTGGCCACACTATTCCTGATCAGGCCAGGATGCCATGAAGCCCTGCAGCAGAGAGACTCAGGACAGCGAGCAGGCTGTCTCCTGATGCTGCACCCATCGTGTCAGGCATAGCACACTGCGAGTTGCTGAGATGTATTCTAAACAGATAAACAGCTCCTGTCACTTCAAATCTGATTGTATGTGATTAGTTAAAAGTGCAGATTAAAATCAGCGGTCAAAATGGGTATTTGAAAGTCCTAATATATGACACTTTCGATTTCCAGCCCGGTTTGTGTCAGGTGTGTTTCTGATGTCCAGAGAATTGCAGGTACAGGTCACACTCAGGGCTCTGCTGGCTGGGCCCTGCTCCACACCGTGGCTTTTTGAGTGTGCCAAGTGACAGTGAGGGGACACAGAGGTGGCCTTGAAGGACATTCTATCTGCACTGAAAAGGCTTCAGTTGCCGGCAGAAAGGAAACATGAAAGCGGCAGAGGGAGGAGCCGTATTGAAGTTAAAAGGTTGGTCACAGTTTTGCATCAAGTTGCTGAAGGGCTGTGTGGGTGGCTGGAAACACAAGGGTCTGTGGGTGTAGGGCTTAATCCGACTTTATAAAATAAACGTTAGGAAACTACATGATGTAAGAGGGGAGTTGAAGAGCAGCGGGCAGGGCTGTGCTGATGGTGAAGAGGTGTGTGTGTGCCTCCTTAGCCTGAGCTGGGAGACACCAGGTAAGAGCGGGTGCTTCGCCCACAGAATCAGCTGGGAATGTGCGGTTCCAAAACAGCCCTTGTATCTAGGCTAGAGTCTCAAAACTGTGAAGTGAGACGACTGTAGCCTCACTATATTAAGAGCAGGTTTCCCAGTGCTGATGCACATCCCAGTCTAGAGCAACACCGCGCCCTTCCCAGGGGGGGAAGCAGCAGCTTGCCGCACCCTCCTTGGGCTTCCGAGACAACGAGGCGCGTATGGCACAGGCCGGGCCAGAAGCTGGGGATGCTTAGGTTTGGGAGGCGGGAACACTGGGAGCCGGGAGGCGGGAACGGCAGAGCCCGGGAGGCGGGAACGGCAGAGCCCGGGAGGTGGGAACGCCAGGGGCCGGGAGGCGGGAACGGCAGAGCCCGGGAGGTGGGAACGCCAGGGGCCGGGAGGCGGGAACGGCAGAGCCCGGGAGGTGGGAACGCCAGGGGCCGGGAGGCGGGGCGGGGCAGAGCTCCGCGGGCGGAACCACTGTGTGCGGAACGTTGCCGGCGGTCGCGGGAGCCGGCCGGAGCGGAGCGCTGGGCCGCGCGGCGGAAGAGGTGCCGGTAGCTGCCCACGTGTGTGCGGGGCGATGGCGGCGCTGCCGGGGGTCCCGGTGATCCCGGGTGTCCAGGGCATCCAGACGTGCCTCAGGCTGCTGGGAGCGGCGGCGGCGCGCCCCGAGTGCTTCCTCAGGTACCGCGGGGCGGCGGGGGGAAGCATTGGTAGCCCTAGAGAAAGACCTGGAGGAGACTAGCCAGGTGTGAAGGTTGAGGAGTGAGGCGGTGGAGCAGCACAGTGGGGCTCTTGGACGATTGAGGTGTTTAGTGCTGTAATGGTTACTTCCCCAAAAAGTCTGGAGCGCTTAAATAAGATCAACATATTGTAAGATGCAGCTGCAGAAAACTGCGATATTCTGTCCAGCTGCCACTTCATACAGAAAATGTAGTAAAGCTGAAAGGATTCAGAATTTTATTTTTCTCTTCTCTAAGTGCGTGGTAGCAGTACTCCCAGAGATGTGTAGAAAATCGAGCCGCAGCAGTAGCTGTCGAAAGGAGCTGTTCTGTAGAGCAGAGTGCCAAAGCAGACACAAAAAGAGCAGCAGTGTGGCCTGTGATTGACTTCATGGGAGGCGTTAAACTGTTTTGTTTTTCTGCCTTAGTGTGCAGGATGGACTGGCTGCCGACTTCAGAGCAGTGACAAAGACTCTCTACGACTTGAACAAAGGAAGTAATGTAGTGCGTGGGGGCCCTCTAAAAGAGCTGGTGATAGAAAGTTTTGATGAAGAACAGATTTGGCAGCAGCTGGAGCTCCGGAACAATGCAGTTCTCGACTTCTTCAAGAAATCCATTGCGAGGGATGCCGAGGATGAGGATCTTTGCCTTCTCTCAGACCAGGAAGAGGAGGGCTCTGATGCAGAGAGCGGCAGTGACCAGGAATTGGAAGACAATACAATGGAAGCAGAAACTGAACAGATGAGTGTTTATACAAAAGATAAAGATAAAACTAAAGCTAAAGAAAAGCAAAGTAAACTCAGAGAAAGCAAAATGCAGGAATACAGTGATGAGGATTCTGATGTTGACTTTGATATTGAAGCACTGGAGCAACAAGCTAAAACAGCCAAGGAAACCACATTGAAAAAAAAGGGAAGAAAATCTGTAGTGGATGACAAGTTCTTCAAGCTGGCTGAGATGGAAGCTTTTTTAGAGCATGCAGAGAAGGAAGACAAGGAAGAAGAAGAAGAAGATATTAATTATTTTGAAGACATTATCTCAGATGATGAGGAAGAAGACTCTGAAGAAGCTAAAGTCAAAGTAAGAATATCAGTAAAAACATTTCCTGATATCTATTTTCCTTTAAAAAAAAATCTGATACCTGTTAGGGTGACTATAAACTGTTTATCTCTGTGCAGAAACTGCACAGTTACATTTGTTTAGACTGAGGATTACTTCTGAAGCTTTATTTTAACAAAGAACATCTGGTGAGAAAATTTCGTAGTGTAGAAGGACATCCTGCTATTCCAGGCTCTCTTTAGATGGGCCTCGGGCTTTTGCACAAATAAAGGAAGAGATAGCACCCACAAGAAATAAGGGACCTTGAAGAACTGCAGAACAGGTGACCCAGCAAATGAAAAAGATTTGTCACTCAGCCTCTGTCAGTTAGAGATCACTAAGGTGGCTGATGCAGAGCAAAGGGCTTTTCCCAGGGACTTGGCCTTGTAACTCTGATGCAACTTAAACTGAGTAATTCTTTGAAAAATAAGTATTTTATTATTTAATATCACCAGGCATTCTCCCTAGCAGGAAAGAAATACACCCAGGGAATTTGTGTGCATTCCAACAAGTATTTGGCAAAATCTACAGCTCCTTGACTTCTGTATGTTTAAGTGGTAGAAAATTGTGAATATCAGGAAAAGAAATCAGTTTTTCCGTGACACCCTCCCACAGGTTAATGCATCACTAACCTGAATTAAGCAGTGCTGTTCCCCAGGCACTGTAGACTTTAAAAGACAGTGCCCTTTGATTTCTGTCAAAGTCTTAACAGCTGTGGTTTGTTCTTTGTTTTTATCTTTCCCTCTCACCCTTTTAGCCAATTAAAAGTTCTAGAGATATGACATACAAAGATTTCTTTGATCCAGTTGATGATGGTGATGATGATTTTGTAGCTAATGATGCTGAAGAGGATCTGGAAGAGGAAGCAGACAGTGCCATTGAAGAGCAAAATGAAGAAAACATGTCTGAGTAAGTACTTGCAGGTGAAAATATCTTTGTAATTTTACAGTAAAGTGAAGCAGAAAATACTGAGAATGCCACACCTACTCTGGTCATAATGTGCCATTCTCAGTTAACTGTTGTATGTTCATGGTTTGTGTTGTCACTTTATTTAAAATTAGCTTACTTACCTTTCTTTTTAGTATTGTCCCTTGATACTTATTTGAAAAAAGCCCTTAAGTTCTGTAACTTCAATTTTTGAAAGTTATTTTTACTATCCAGAAGTTTTCCTAATGTCCTCTACTTTCAGAGGGGTCTTTGAGACCTGATGTAAACTGTAAGTTTACAAATGTCTGAGGGCTGAAATACCTTCATCATGTGAAAAATTATAGAGGCTTTTCAACCTTTATTTTATATTAAATGTTATTTGTTACAGGTTTGAGGATATGGATGAAATGGTGGAGCACATGAGAAGTAAAGAAGCTTCTAAAAAAGTTACTTTTAGTTTGCCAGATGACAGTGAAACAGAAGATATAACTGAAGTGCAATTAGAGAAGGGCACTGATCCCAGTGAAGTAAAGTCATCATTTGAGAAGAGACAGGAAAAGGTAACTGTGGTTTGGTTGTCTCTGGGTTTTGTTCATATTTTATTTGGATAATACTTTGAAACAGTGGCAAATATAATTTTTTTTACTGGTTGTGTCATTTGCTCAGACTCTAGCAAATACAAAGAGGGTGTTTAAAATCTCAGAAAAACACATGGTTTATCTACATAGATACATCTGCAATCACATGCTCCCCCATATACCTGAAATAAATATTAATTTCTTGCTGTGAGTTTACGATTGAGCTCTGTTTTAAACTTCCTAGGAAACTGTGTTTTTCAGATGAGCCAAAAGATAAAGAGTTTAGAAGAAGCCTTGTTGGAGGAGAAGCCTTGGCAGCTTAAAGGCGAGGTGACTGGACAGAAGCGCCCTGAGAACAGCCTGCTGGAAGAAACGGTGCTTTTTGAGCACGCAGTCCGAATGGGTAAGCAGAGGCACAGGCTCTCCTGAAAACACCTGTGCCTCGAGGGCAGGGTAGCAGAGCACCAGGTTAAACTTCTTGATATCATTTTGAGGTTGTGCATTTTCACAGGAAATTAGAATTATTTTTTTGTTAATTTGTAATTTACCTGAAAGTTCATAACTTTGGTGGCAGTCCTGGTAATTTATGAGCCTTACATAATATGACTTAATTTTATTTATATTTACTTACTTCATCTTCAATTACCACATTTTTGTGAAGGCTTTACTTACTTTTTCTGTAGTTTATTCTTTATAGAACAGGAACTACTTCTTCCTGGAGAAACATTAATCTTAAAATTCTTTGCTTTTTTCCTTTCAGCACCTGTGATCACAGAAGAAACTACATTTCAGCTTGAAGATATCATTAAACAGAGAATATTGGATGAGGTTAATATTATCCTACCTGTTCCTCCTTATATTATTCATAGGCTTGATTCACAGGGCACATTCCAAGGATGAGTTTGAAGCATTTCCAATATTATGTGTAGAGTTATCTTAATCTCAGCTACTGGTTGTTTTATTTTGTCTTAATGAATGTGTCTTTAGATTTCTAAGGAGCCCTGGTTTTAGATCCCTGTTATACACCAAGTTTTGGTGCACTTCAAAACATGAGTGTGTGCAGATAAAACTGTAAGGAGTTTATTTGGAATATGAAGTCAGTCTGTAGGTGTTGGCTGTCACCATAACTGGTGCTCTGAGCATTCTGAACACTGACCAAAACTCAGGTGTTTGCTACATTTTGCTTCAAAGCCACTGATAGAAAATTTGTATCTCACAGCTTGTTGAGCCTTCCTGTTAGTTGATTTAAAAAAGGTGGGGAAGAGTTTGCAACTTGTTATAGTTTGTGCCTTCATTCACTAAAAACAAGTAGAGCTATAACTTTTATTACCTTTTTTTTTTTTCAAATGTAAGTGCAAAACTTGATGAGTCCTGGGAAGCCACATGCACAAACTGATTAATGTACCAGTAAAATAATTGAAAAATGTTCTAAAAAGGATGTAGGTGATACTTGACTGTACTTGCATTTGGTCATTACTTTATGGCTTTCTCAGGCATGGGATGATGTAGTACCAAAAGAAAAACCCAAAGAGGAAGCCTTTGAGTACAAGAAGCGAATCACTTTGGACCATGAAAAGAGTAAGCTGAGTCTTGCTGAAATCTACGAGCAAGAATACATGAAACTTCACCAGGTAACATAGCCAAGGCCTTTCCTTTGGGTTTGAAGTTGACACCATGTACTCTTGTGTGTTCATTGATACACTTTCAAAGGGGAAGTACTTAAGTCTTTCTTTGAATGTTCACCGGTGACAGGGCTCTGAATTGTACATTGTGTTGTTACCAGTCTTGCTAAAGTAAAATATCCTTATGAATGGTGTTACAGTTACATTGCATTTTTAATGCAGCAAAAGACTGAAGAGGAGGAAAATCCTGAACACAAAGAAATTCAGGAAATGATGGATTCACTCTTCCAGAAGCTGGATGCGCTTTGTAATTTCCACTTCACACCCAAACCAGTAAGTGCATAAGTTTCATAAAGTTGAGGGCTTTCTCCCTTTTTGTTAACTGGATGTTTTAAAATATACTCCAGACATGGAAAGTGAAGTAAACATTGGTGTTTACTGAGCTCGTTCTTATTTCATATTCAATGCATGCACTGTGATTGTGTCTGAACAAACCCAGACACTTGGGATGTCCAGTTCTCTGTCAGCTGCTGAGATGGTGTGCTCAGTCCTGAACATCTCCCCTTATTTCTAGCCCGTGCCAGAAGTTAAAATCGTGTCAAACCTTCCAGCTATAAGTATGGAAGAAGTAGCACCAGTTGCTGTTAGTGATGCTGCTCTCTTAGCACCAGAGGAGATCAAGGTAAATATAAAATGGCATAAGGACTGGGAGAGGATCTGTGTGCTTTATAGAAGGATGTGCTGTCTGTCAGATCAGTGGTAATTCTGCCCCTTCCCATCCTGGTGGGTGGCTCCTCACCTTGTGGACCTTTTTGCCTGGAATTTTAGCACTGGTGGTTGTTGGGGGGATTTGGGTAGTGAGGTGTTTTTTTGGGTCGGTGTGGCTTTTTTGCAAACTGGGGAAAGAGTAAATTTTTTTTGGCTCCAGTAGGCCATAATATGCTTTGATTTTGATCTTGGCTGTTATGTGATGGTCATTGTTGTCCCAACATTTATACTGGTATTGGGAGGGGGAAAGCTAAATGACATTGAGCAGAGCAATTAGCATGTTCTGGCTCAGTTGTACAAATCTCATTTCCCAGCTTTTGACAGTTTTTGGCCTTTGCCTTATCCTGAGCTGAATTGAAATAATGGAAACGCTGAGACAGATTTGAGTTCTGTGAAGTGAGACTTGTCTTTTGCACTGTTATGGATTTAGAGATCTTGTTCTCTTTAGGAAAAGAACAAAGCAGGTGATGTAAAAACAGATGCAGAAAAGACTCCCACAGACAAGAAGCGAGAACTAAGAAGGAAAAAGCTCCGTAAACGTATGAGGCGAAGGGAAAAGGAGAAACGTCAAAAGCTTCTTGAAAAGATGAAACCAGAACAAGGCACAAAACTTAGCAAAAAAGCTGCTGCAGCAAAATTAAAAAAGTTAACCAAAGAAGGCAAAGCATCTCTGCTCAAGGTAAGACTGAAATCCCAAGGACAGATAATTTTTCATTAGAGAGCAAAGGAAACTTTATCCCAGAGAATTACAAGTACAAGGTTGGAAAAATATGAAAAAGCTTTATGATACAATTCTCTATATAAAAGTATGTTCATCAGGCAGAAATTATTTTGTGTGAGGTGCTACTTTTCTATTTATTTCAAAGTTTACAAGGTGATGTTCCTGCAAATACTCAGACATGTTTTTTATTTCCTGCATTTAAGCCATTCCACTTCATCAAGTGGGATTACTTGAATGCACATTGAGGCTTCTGTGTTCTGTGTAAGCTTTGGGTAACTTAAGCTGTTTTTTAATACATTATTCCTTTTTAGTTTTGTCCTGATTTTGGAGCCTTCCCTATAATCTCATCAGATTGATACTGTTTTGCATGCTATAAGACAGTAAACTTGTGCACCACTTACGATGTCTTTTAAATAAAATTCTAAAAATCTCTGGAAGTTTGAAATATTAAAAACTAATAGGAAGAATAACTACATCACTTCCAGATGTTTGTACTTACCTTTTCAGAAGGCAAGCAGAACACAAAATACAGATACCCAGTTGTAGTTCAGGATGTGCAAGGATGTGTTCTTGATGCCTGCTCTTACCTATAATGCTAATTGCTACTTAGAAAGAGAATGTAGTCTTTATTTCTTTAGATAGCAGGAGTGGAATAAAAATATGGTGAAAAATATCCTTTGAAAATCAGTTACCAGTTCGTTTTTAAGTCAAATACCATATGTGTGAGTAACTAGTAAGTAATATAATGGCACCCTTTGTATGTTACGTGGCTATAACAAATGTTTTGTCCATTGACAGGATGAAGGTAAAGACAAGGCCTTGAAATCATCACAGGCCTTCTTTTCTCAGCTACAAGATCAAGTGAGAATGCAAATCAAAGATGCCAGCAAATTAAAGAAGAAACAGAAGAAGGAGAAAGCAATTTCTGTTCATAAACTGAAATTGTAATTTACCTTTTTTATATGTTGCATCTTGTATATATTAAATTTTTTTTTCTGAATTTGAGTAGGTTTTATTCTGTGTTGATCTTTAAAGTGCTTTGTGAACTTCTGAGGTGATGTTCAGTTTCCTGTAGATTTTACTTCTATTTTCGACCATAGAACTCTGATTTATTCCAAAAAAGAAATGTTCTTGTTGTGGGCAGATAGATAACAGTGTGAAAGACTTGAGGTGCTGTGACTGTGACAAAGCTGTGGCTTTGTATGTGCTCTTGCAGTAGCTCTGGATCTATAGCAGGAGTAACAGCATTTACTGAAGAACTTAAGCTGTATCCAGGCATTTCAATGATAGAAATTATATTTTGAAATTGTGGCTGGCAAAGAGGGAGGACACAAAAGATTTTTAAGCCTGTGGTAACCCCGAGCTAGGAAATGGCATCTTTTAACTTAGACCGAGTCCCAGAATGGTTGGGGTTGGAAGGGACCTCAGTGCCGTGCTCTGCTCCAGCCTCCCTGTTCAGGCACGGTCATCCCAGAGCACGAGGGACAGGACTGCTGTGGAACAGCTCCAGGGAGAGAGACTCCACACCCTCCAACTTCTCTGGGCAGCCTGTCCAGTGCTCAGTCACTGCACAGTAAAGTTCTTCCTTACGTTCAGGCGGAGCTTTCTGTGCCTCAGTCCCTGCTCTTGGCCCCGTGTGCCATTGCTGGGCAGCACCGGGCAGAGCCGGGTCCCCCTCTGGCACCTCCCTGCAGACACCGACAGCCAGAGGTGCGGTCCCTTCTCTTCAGGCTTATTTTACCAGTCCGAGGGATAGTCTCCCGCAACAGCACCCTTTTCAGAGTCCATCTAAACAAGAATTCTCAGGGTGAAAATATTTCACTATTTGCTCTTTCCTTGGCTGAACAAACAAAAAAGTTAAAAAAAAAAAAAAAGGAAACCTCCAGTTGCTGCCCCTGTGGGCCTCACTTGCTTTCCACGCGTTGTAAAAGGAAATGTTGAATCCGAGGAGGGCACGGTGTTTACAAGAGACGCCGCTCTGCGTAAGGCAGTGTGCGGAGCGCGGTGCCCGCCATCGGCGCTGCATTGCTCAGGCCTGGCGGCGGGCGGGGAGCGGCCCCGGCCCGGCCCGGCCCCTCACGGCGTGACCCGGCTCCGCACGGCGCGGGAAGCGACGCGCGGCTGCGGTGCCGGTGCGTGGGGAAGGGCGGAAGGCAGGGCCGGGCCGGGCGGGCTGTGGGGGGCTCCAGCTGAGCGGGGAAAGGCGGTCGAGGGGGTCCCAGCGCGGGAAAAGGCGGCGGCAGCGGGGCGAGCCGGCGAGGGGCGGGCAGCACCGGGAACCGCTCGGGAAGCTGGGCCCCGCCGTCCAGAACACCTGGAGAGCGGCCCCGAGGGGCTCGCAGCTCCGGAGCCCCGGCCCGGGCAGAGCTCGGCCCGGGCGCACCACGGGCTCGGGCAGGCGCAGCAGCCGTGAGGGAGAGGCCGCAGGGCAGCCCGGTGTGGGCTCTGGAAACGGGTGCTTGGCACCGAAAACGGTCGGGCAGTAGCAAACAGGACAATGATAAAATGTTCCCAGCGACAGAGCGAGAATAAACTTGCCATAAACTAAACCACAGGAAGTTTCACCTCAGCATGAGGAAAAACATCTCATTGGAGCTGGCGGAGCACTGGGGTGGTTATGGAGTCTCCCTGTCCGGAGACATTGCAAACCCACTTGGACATGTTCCTGTGTGAGCTGCTCCAGGTGCCCCTGCCTGGGTGGGGGGTTGGACTGGATGATCTCCAGAGATGCCTTCCTACCCTGACTGTTCTGTGAAAATTAGAGGACTGGCCTGTTTGNGTGGTAACCCCGAGCTAGGAAATGGCATCTTTTAACTTAGACCGAGTCCCAGAATGGTTGGGGTTGGAAGGGACCTCAGTGCCGTGCTCTGCTCCAGCCTCCCTGTTCAGGCACGGTCATCCCAGAGCACGAGGGACAGGACTGCTGTGGAACAGCTCCAGGGAGAGAGACTCCACACCCTCCAACTTCTCTGGGCAGCCTGTCCAGTGCTCAGTCACTGCACAGTAAAGTTCTTCCTTACGTTCAGGCGGAGCTTTCTGTGCCTCAGTCCCTGCTCTTGGCCCCGTGTGCCATTGCTGGGCAGCACCGGGCAGAGCCGGGTCCCCCTCTGGCACCTCCCTGCAGACACCGACAGCCAGAGGTGCGGTCCCTTCTCTTCAGGCTTATTTTACCAGTCCGAGGGATAGTCTCCCGCAACAGCACCCTTTTCAGAGTCCATCTAAACAAGAATTCTCAGGGTGAAAATATTTCACTATTTGCTCTTTCCTTGGCTGAACAAACAAAAAAGTTAAAAAAAAAAAAAAAGGAAACCTCCAGTTGCTGCCCCTGTGGGCCTCACTTGCTTTCCACGCGTTGTAAAAGGAAATGTTGAATCCGAGGAGGGCACGGTGTTTACAAGAGACGCCGCTCTGCGTAAGGCAGTGTGCGGAGCGCGGTGCCCGCCATCGGCGCTGCATTGCTCAGGCCTGGCGGCGGGCGNGACAGAGCGAGAATAAACTTGCCATAAACTAAACCACAGGAAGTTTCACCTCAGCATGAGGAAAAACATCTCATTGGAGCTGGCGGAGCACTGGGGTGGTTATGGAGTCTCCCTGTCCGGAGACATTGCAAACCCACTTGGACATGTTCCTGTGTGAGCTGCTCCAGGTGCCCCTGCCTGGGTGGGGGGTTGGACTGGATGATCTCCAGAGATGCCTTCCTACCCTGACTGTTCTGTGAAAATTAGAGGACTGGCCTGTTTGAATTCCAGGTTCGCTTGCTGATGTAAATGCAAACCTGAGATTAATTTTCCATTTATTAAGCCATTTAAAGGCAGCTGTAGTGCTCAGCTTGCCTGTGCTGTGCTTCTGTGCCTGGTAAGCATTGTAAGTTAAGCACTGCTTGACTTCTCCACTTCTGTTCATCTTGGTTGCATCTGGTACCCTAGAAGACCATTCATTCAATGTTTTGGGGTTTTTTTTCTCGAAGGCATGTCAGAAGATTACAGATGGAAAAGGAAAATCCAAGAAAAGTCTTTTAAGTATTACAGAATAAAGAAATATGGCTTGAATGGAGTTGTCTGTGCCATATAATTGCTATGAAGTTTTGTAATGGCAGAAGCTAGGTCTTCAGGAATCAAAAGATCCCAAATAAGTTTGTCACTCAGTAAAAATAAGAAGAGAAAAGAAACAACAAAAAAAGTGGAAGTTAAAGGAACACCATCTACACCTTCAGCATCATCCTCTATTACTTCCTTTTTTAACAATGTCCCCCCTACCAAAATTAGCTGTCCCATGTGTGGGCAAATGGTGCCAAGATATGGAATAAATAAGCACATTGATGAAACATGTCAGAGAAACCGTGGTGAGATTGGTGCCACTGATGGTTCACTGAATTCTTTTAGGAATAAGAGTCCCCCAATTGCAAATCTGAGCAATAATTCCAGCTCATATTTTTCAAAAAAACTCATAAATCTAGAAACAAGCCCTTCCAAAAGTAATTTATGGAAAGCAGGAGGGAGTGCAGCACAACAGACTAGCCCTTATTTTGGCAATAATAGCTCAGTCTTTAGTGTTAGTGAATCACAGGCTCGAACAGTTAAAATAGTCTCCTTGGGGAGCTTGTCTTCAAAACTGTCCAGAAGACGCTGTCTCCAGGGAGGAAAACAGGACTTGGATGAAGAGATCAGCTCTTCACCTCCAGCTGCTCTCAGGGCCTGCACAAGTGCTGCAGCATCGGATGATGGTGATGGTGACGAGATTGATGCTGGGCAGAGTTCTCAGAAAGAAAATCAGCCTTCTCAGAGAGAGCACCAGGAACAAAATTATTCAAAGAGGGAACCTGAATTTCAAAATGAAATAAACAAATGTAATCAGGAAGACCTTGTGGATATGGTTCAGGTACCTTTACTGGCTGATAGCAGCAATGGCAAAAGGTTCCCATCTGGTGCAAGGAGCACCAAAGCAGAAAGCAGGTCTGAAGGTGTGATACTTAGTCCTGACAAATTTGAAACATCTCTAGCCATCTGTACTTCAGCAGAGCTGACCAGTAATTTGGAAGTTGAGACTCAGCCTCACACTGAGATTACTCCTTCTACAAAGACAGAAGTGAACTGTGGGACAGAAAATTGCTCTAGCAGGGATGATGCAGAGGTACTTCCTGTGGAAGTTCTTGAAGACTTTAAGAATGACATGAACCATACTTCGTTAGAAGCTGTTGAAAAGGTAGAATTTCAGGATTCCACTGGGGACATTCTAGACAAAATAGATGAAGTCCTCTCTGTGCCCAGCTCTTCTGGCCACCCATATTACCTCCAGAATTTCTTAGTAGTGCTGCAAGCAGTAATGGAGAACGAAGATGATGTCAGACTATTTAATGAGCAAGATTTGAACATTATAACCAAGTTCTACAAATTATCAGGTACTTTTTTTTTAAAATATATTTCCACCTTAGCTACTGTAGAGAAGAGAATGGCTACATGGTTTTATATGAGAAGTGCTATATCAATTGATAATTTATCTTGATGAATTCCTTAAGGGAAGAAGCTCCTTTTTCTCAGATGTACCCCTCAGTGGCTTTCTGTAAATACTCTCCTAATGTTGTTAGGTACAGGTCCTGGGAGAATGGGGGGACACAGCCTCACACAGCCCTCCCAGCAGCCTGGCTTGCACAGCTTAATGGATCTGAGCTGGCCATGGACACAAGGAGACAAACCTGGGGGGGTCTGCAGAGCCCATTGGTGTACTCCAGGCCATGAGAATATTATAGTAGTGACATCTTAGGGCTTGGTAATGCCTTGTTTATCTTGTGATAGTTAAAAGGGGAATATATAACGAAAGGAAGCAGCAAAAGTCTTGTTGCTGGCTCTCTGAGGGAAGGAGTGAATGCACATCATTTGTATCCAAAGATCCAGGAATAAACTCACACTTAGGCCAGTAGTGTATGCAGGCCTTGGCTGCTTTCACAAACACTAAAAGCCATGTTCAGGATTCACCTTCCCCATTTCCACACTCCTTTCCCTGGATGTGAACAACACGGATCAGTAACAGGTGCGCGTTCTGTTAAATAAAAGAAGTGTTTGTTTCTCTTTCAGTAGTGTGATTTTAGAATTCCCTTCTCATGGGAGTGGGGAATACATAAAGAATTACTGCAAAGTGGTGCTGATAAATCCATGCCTGCACTGTATATGAGGGTCACAGATAAAACAATCTCTCTTTGCAGGGCAGGAAGGATGCAGCAATTGAGCTGAGCGAAGTGAGAGGATAGCACTAAGCCAATAGATAACAAATCCTGGACAACTGACAGATGGATGTTGTTGCCTTCAAGGAATCCCAGGCAGGATACTTTAAGAATTCAGGCAGATGAGTTATGTGGCCCACATTAGAAGTTTCTACCCAAGCATCATCTTTCAGTTATAACACAAACCAGCCCACACACCTGCTTGGTACCATGAAGTTGCTTTAATATAGGTATTTTCCAGTATTTAAGTACTTTCTGCTGAAATATCTACCATTCTTCAGTGAGTTGTCTCTAACTCAGCCTAAGTTATGAAGCTTATTATGAAATTATTATTGCAGCCCTAGTTTGGTCAGTTCCATGGTCTGGAGAAATAATGTCCATGTGTTAACCTTTTTCTTTTCTCCAGAATGATAAAAACTGGGGACAGACTTTAAAGGAGTTATAACCCCAGAGAGGAAATGACAAGCTTATATGTATGAATGTAGTTCTCCCAGTGAATGGATCCTGGAAAGATTCTATTAAAGAAAAGGCTGAAAAAGTCTTACAAGGACAAGAGAATTGTTAAATAAACATTTAATGTTTATCTGCCATTTTTAAAATATATCTAGGTCTGGTAGTGTTTCAGTGTTTCTTTATTAGGGTGATCAATTTCAGTTCAGCAGCAGGAGCAGACAGGTATAAAAAATTTAGACGTTAATGAGGGTTGAATTAAGTATTCAAAAAGTTGTTGAATGTAGTAATAATACCTAGACTATTTCCAGCTAAAATTTAATAAGCTATTTGGTTGAATTTCAGCATTGTTAGTATTTTAAAAGTCTTTTTAAAATGTACTTTAAAAGAATACTTCCCTGATCAAAATCAAATGAACAGGAGGGCTTTTTTCTCATTGTTTCCAGTAGATATATTTGTATAATTAGGCTTATCTTTGGAAAAATAAGAATCTGAAGAATGCTGCACAGAGAAGTATTCTGTGAATATGAAATTATTCTTTCAGAATACAGCTTCTTTTGTTCCCCAGCATGAAATATTTGGTTATTGAATGACTGTTTAAAAAAGCAAAAAGATTTATTTAACATCACAATATGCAGGGTTGAAAAATGAAGTTGTTTTTTTCTTTAAAGCAAAATATTTCTTGAAGGGTAAGCATGCCAAAATGCATTTTAGTAATGTATATTACATACAAAATATGTCATAACACTTTTCCACCTCCAAAATTTAAAGAGTCTAATAAACTTATTAATTACTTGGAAAGGTAAGTCCTGGTATTTTACCAAGTCTGCTTGTAGAACATGGGGAGATTTAAAATGTGTTTTAGAGAATCCCTGCATCAGAGTAATTTTTCTGGTTAAGGCAGTGATTGTGCATAGTACTGTGTATAGAATTTACTCTTCTTCTTGTCCTTTCCTGCTTTTAATAAAATTTGCAGTTGGTGGGCAGAAGTTGTATGTGAGACTTTTTCAACGCAAACTGAACTGGTTAAAGGTGAACAAAATAGAGTATGGGGAGATAAGTGCGGATTTGTCACCAATAATTGAAGAACTGTCTGAAGCCAGATTTCTACAAAGAGGTAAGGCCAGCATTAAGAAACCTTTAAAATACTGCAAATAAAATCTGCAGTTGTGTTATGTTAGAGTTCAATGCATGTCTACTACATGCTTGTCTGTGCCTTGGGAAGAGAATAGAGGAGCAGAATAAAGACTTCAGGTAGATGAGTGGTCTTGTGAAAATACAAGTAGTGCAGATTAAATAATAGAGAGGACCAGTTTTTTTAACTCAACAGAATTTTTTAATCTTTGCTGTTGTTTTGAAGTTGTAAAGGATGTTCTTTTTCTGGTTATTCCATTCCTTCAAAGTAGACTGTGAAAAGGTCCAGAAGAAGGTCCAGAAGAATTTCAGGGTGAACCAGATAGCATTGTTAATACATTTTTGAATAACCTAAATCAGGGTATTACTAGTACTAGGTTGTATGAATGTACTGTGAGCTGTTACTTGAGTGTATGTGTATAACACAATGAAAACATGTGGATAATTTTACTTTTAGAATCTGAATTGGAAGACCTGTGTGAAGGGTTGGATTTGCTTTCAGCCCCTGAGCTAAAAACACTGGCCAAAATCTTTCACTTGCCAAACCCAAATGGTCAAAAACAGCAACTCGTGGATGATTTTCTGAAGTTGTCAAAGCAGCGTTCGATCTTCAGCAGAAGTCAGGCTGGTATTGGGACAGTGATTTTAAAAAGGTAAAAATTTGCAGTTACATTTTGCAGTTGGATGGAAGTTGAGCTTCAAATGACTAAAACCTAGATGCCTTTTCAGGAGAGGAATGCATTTAGTAAATTCATTAATAAAAAAGAGTGGCATTACATTTCAGTTCACAGTGAGTCAAAGAGAAGAGTGACTACTAAACTGTATAGTCTCTGCTTCTTTCAAGGAAAATCAAGTTTATGCAATAATTGACTTGAAAAAAAAGTTATTCTCATACTTCTTTCAGTATATTTTAATTTTTACAAGTCATGGTAAAAGTCATGTTAGAATATTTTTCTTTGTCCTTCCAGGGTGAAGGACCTGGCTGGAAAATGTGTCAGGGTCTGCAAAGAGCCTCGGGCTGTCTTTTCCCGAATTCTGCTGCTGTTTTCACTGCCTGAGTCTCTGGAGGAGGAAGAAGCTGGCAGTGCTGGGCAAGGTCTGCTCTCCACAGTCCTTAGGGCAAACATGGGGCGTATGGTATTCCCCAGTTACACAGTAAACAGGAAAACACAGGTCTTCCAGGACAGAGAGGATCTCATCAGGTAGGGAGAGCTTTGGCAGCTTGGAAATATGTTTGTTTCTAGAAAAGCTTTACTGCAGTGCTTGTGCAGGCAAATAAGAATTCAAATGTAGAACTTCAGGTGTAAATATGTAGAAGTGTTAATTTTGCAATGATTTGAAATACATTCTTTGTGTTGAGATAGGGCTTGCCAGTTCACAGTGGCTTGCATTTTGAGCCAAAATAGCATATTATTTGCTTCATGATCATCTGATGAAAACTATTTCTTTATTTGCCGTGCTGATTCTGAGCGAAACAAAAATTATATTCTCTAGTATTAAGGAAATTTAAATATGTGTCCTGCGAGTTTAAACTCCCCTAATCCTACAAGATTAAGAATAAAGATGGCTGTGTGGTTCAATGTCTTGGGAGACTGGAGGGGAAAAAGTTTATTTGTTTCAACTACAGATGCTTTTTTAAGCATAATAAAGTTGTGGATTTTTACCACAGGTATGCAACTGCTGTTCATCTGTCAAATGATATAGCCACTGCAGTGGTAAATGGGAACTGGGAAGAAGCTCATCATCTATATTTGTGTGCTAAAGAAACCTGGAGCGAACTGAAGAATCACCCCTCTTTGAGGTAGTGAACTGGAAACTGGCCTAGTGTTCACAGGAAGCTGTTAAGTGCATTATCCTACCTTGGGTACTTCTCCTTTTGAGAGAGGTTTATTGACTAGGGATGTTATTTAAGCCTGATAAAGTTAGAGACTTTAATGTTCTTGAAAGCTTGGAACTTCATAATTGTTTGTTCAGCTTTTAAATTATAATATGAAAAGACCTTTTTTTAAAATCTTGGGAAAGAGTTGGTAGGCATGGATAAAGCACTAAACCAGTTCTGTTCTATGTGCCAGTGCAGGAGAACAAGAGCCTTATTTGTCCCTTGTCATAGTTTTTTTTAAATGGCTTTCAAACAAATGGCAATAAGCAGAAATTAAAATTGACTGTGAACAAAAGGATGTTGCAAATGTTATGGGAAAACATGCTGGGTTATTCATGTCTTTAGGTTTCCAAGTGGGTGTTGCTCAGGAAATGTTACTGAATATCTGAGGGCTGAAATAACATGTACTGGGTTTGAAGCATTCTTCATCAGTTTTTCTTTTAATTATTTCGTTTTCTGGCTTAATGATACACCACAAGTTAAAGCCTTATGTTTGGCATTATATTCAATTCCATGGCAACAAATTTAAAATAATATTCATAGAGGGTCATTCAGAGGTCTGTTCCATTTTGCGCTGAAGACTGTGGAAAAATCTATTTTGCTTTTAATAAGACATTCAAAGGACTTTGGCCTGAAACACAGAGGTACCTACTGAAAAAATGTTAGTCATCTTTTATGGCAGGAAATTCCTATTCTAGACTTTTTCTTTTGTTCAACTTTGTTTCTGAAGTTAAACTTCTGATTTACGAGAATGAGTTGATAACAAAATATGATTTTTGGTTTGTGGCTGTTGTAAAACTGATGGACTGATAATTCCACTGGTGTTGAAACTAAAATAGCAGCTTGCACCTGCTCCCTAAGCTAAACTTACCTCTGGGTTCTTGACTTTGCAGCTGGGATACTCATTTCAGATCAATTTGGATATATAAGGCATTGAATTTTGTAAATGCTTTAGATACAAGTATTCTTAGTAAAACTGACATAATTAAATTGATCTGAGCTGCTCTTACTTTTCAGCTATCACAGAGTTTTACCTGATTACCTGAGACGTTTCACAGTTGGCTGGGTGTACACAAGAATCCTTTCTCAAGGAGTTGAAATCCTGCAGAGACTTCACAAGTATAAGGTAAAGGGGTGAAATGAATAGGAATATGTGCTTAATTTTTGTACATCAGTTTACATTTCTGATGTGGCTGGAAAATGGTGGTAATGTTTGCCAGGGCTTGCTGCAATTCTAGTAACAGGTTACTTTTAAGGGAGAAGAGCTCTTTTCTTGTGCTGCTTTAGGAAGTTTTAAATAATTTTGATTCTGCTTATGCTTTGAAGATTTACCATATATAATACACCATAAGAATTGCTGAGCTATGCTTGTTTCATTATTTAAAGATACCAGTGTTTCACTAGAATGGGCTGTTGCTTTTAAATGAGAAAAATCTTGAAAGAGAAATCATCTAGAAATCCCTGCCTCTTCCTTAGGGGCTGACATCTCCAAAGGCCTTTGACTTACATGTTAAAGCACATAAGATTATTCTGAAAAAGACTTCACCTTTGCAAAAAGGCAACAAGTAATACTGAGATATTTTTTGTATATAATAAGGGATACAGAAAGGATAAAAATACTGTATTCTTGGCGGCTAACCTTTAAGTTTACATAAAAATATCTCTATTCTAGAGTTTGTAAGATACACATATGGATCTGAAATGGGTATATTGGGTAGTGGAGTAAAAAGCAAGTTTGGATTGTCCAGAGACAAAGTTTCTGTAGTATTCCTTAATCAGAAGGGAAAGTGACAAGCTACCTTGAACTTATTTTTGTCACCCAATTGACAAAGGTGCAATCCCATTGCCACAGGAAGCAGTGCAGCAGCTGCAGAGCCTCCTGGCCCAGGATGTGTATTGTGCTGACAGCAGAGGGAGATGGTGGGATCGGCTGGCCCTGAATTTACATCAGCACTTGAAAAACACTAAGAAGGTATCTTCACAACTGCTGCTGGAAAGCTGGAAACACTGCAGGCATTGTCTGAAAACATTTTTAAAAAGTATTTCTTATGGAAAGAGCAGTGGAGTAGAGTCTCCTAAAAACGGAGATTTTGTTAGGAATCCTATGGTCAGATAACCAGTTTCCACTGAGAAAATGAATCCACTTCCTTAATCTTATACTGATCAGTAGACAAGAAGAGGATTTTTTTTTACTGTACTAGTGTAAATTTGAATCCAGAAGTCTGCCTGTGCAAAATGTTACTCATTGGTTAGAACTTCACTACCTGAGTTAGCAAGGTGGCCCTGCCCTGTATGCTCTCCTGTTTCTACACTCCAGGTGTGTGCTCCTTAAATCGATTGCTGTTGAGCAGAGAGGTGTGTCCAGGGGTCTGTAAATGGCTCTTTGTCCCTTGCTGTTTGCCAGGCCATCGGCTGCATCCAGAGGGGGCTGGCAGACCCGGCCGTGCGCACCGGGCACCGCCTGTCCCTGTGCCAGCGCGCCCTGCGCATCAGGGACTCCCCCAGCTGCAAGCACTTGCGCGGCCTGCTGCAGGACCTGCCCATCCTCACNATGTGTCAGGGTCTGCAAAGAGCCTCGGGCTGTCTTTTCCCGAATTCTGCTGCTGTTTTCACTGCCTGAGTCTCTGGAGGAGGAAGAAGCTGGCAGTGCTGGGCAAGGTCTGCTCTCCACAGTCCTTAGGGCAAACATGGGGCGTATGGTATTCCCCAGTTACACAGTAAACAGGAAAACACAGGTCTTCCAGGACAGAGAGGATCTCATCAGGTAGGGAGAGCTTTGGCAGCTTGGAAATATGTTTGTTTCTAGAAAAGCTTTACTGCAGTGCTTGTGCAGGCAAATAAGAATTCAAATGTAGAACTTCAGGTGTAAATATGTAGAAGTGTTAATTTTGCAATGATTTGAAATACATTCTTTGTGTTGAGATAGGGCTTGCCAGTTCACAGTGGCTTGCATTTTGAGCCAAAATAGCATATTATTTGCTTCATGATCATCTGATGAAAACTATTTCTTTATTTGCCGTGCTGATTCTGAGCGAAACAAAAATTATATTCTCTAGTATTAAGGAAATTTAAATATGTGTCCTGCGAGTTTAAACTCCCCTAATCCTACAAGATTAAGAATAAAGATGGCTGTGTGGTTCAATGTCTTGGGAGACTGGAGGGGAAAAAGTTTATTTGTTTCAACTACAGATGCTTTTTTAAGCATAATAAAGTTGTGGATTTTTACCACAGGTATGCAACTGCTGTTCATCTGTCAAATGATATAGCCACTGCAGTGGTAAATGGGAACTGGGAAGAAGCTCATCATCTATATTTGTGTGCTAAAGAAACCTGGAGCGAACTGAAGAATCACCCCTCTTTGAGGTAGTGAACTGGAAACTGGCCTAGTGTTCACAGGAAGCTGTTAAGTGCATTATCCTACCTTGGGTACTTCTCCTTTTGAGAGAGGTTTATTGACTAGGGATGTTATTTAAGCCTGATAAAGTTAGAGACTTTAATGTTCTTGAAAGCTTGGAACTTCATAATTGTTTGTTCAGCTTTTAAATTATAATATGAAAAGACCTTTTTTTAAAATCTTGGGAAAGAGTTGGTAGGCATGGATAAAGCACTAAACCAGTTCTGTTCTATGTGCCAGTGCAGGAGAACAAGAGCCTTATTTGTCCCTTGTCATAGTTTTTTTTAAATGGCTTTCAAACAAATGGCAATAAGCAGAAATTAAAATTGACTGTGAACAAAAGGATGTTGCAAATGTTATGGGAAAACATGCTGGGTTATTCATGTCTTTAGGTTTCCAAGTGGGTGTTGCTCAGGAAATGTTACTGAATATCTGAGGGCTGAAATAACATGTACTGGGTTTGAAGCATTCTTCATCAGTTTTTCTTTTAATTATTTCGTTTTCTGGCTTAATGATACACCACAAGTTAAAGCCTTATGTTTGGCATTATATTCAATTCCATGGCAACAAATTTAAAATAATATTCATAGAGGGTCATTCAGAGGTCTGTTCCATTTTGCGCTGAAGACTGTGGAAAAATCTATTTTGCTTTTAATAAGACATTCAAAGGACTTTGGCCTGAAACACAGAGGTACCTACTGAAAAAATGTTAGTCATCTTTTATGGCAGGAAATTCCTATTCTAGACTTTTTCTTTTGTTCAACTTTGTTTCTGAAGTTAAACTTCTGATTTACGAGAATGAGTTGATAACAAAATATGATTTTTGGTTTGTGGCTGTTGTAAAACTGATGGACTGATAATTCCACTGGTGTTGAAACTAAAATAGCAGCTTGCACCTGCTCCCTAAGCTAAACTTACCTCTGGGTTCTTGACTTTGCAGCTGGGATACTCATTTCAGATCAATTTGGATATATAAGGCATTGAATTTTGTAAATGCTTTAGATACAAGTATTCTTAGTAAAACTGACATAATTAAATTGATCTGAGCTGCTCTTACTTTTCAGCTATCACAGAGTTTTACCTGATTACCTGAGACGTTTCACAGTTGGCTGGGTGTACACAAGAATCCTTTCTCAAGGAGTTGAAATCCTGCAGAGACTTCACAAGTATAAGGTAAAGGGGTGAAATGAATAGGAATATGTGCTTAATTTTTGTACATCAGTTTACATTTCTGATGTGGCTGGAAAATGGTGGTAATGTTTGCCAGGGCTTGCTGCAATTCTAGTAACAGGTTACTTTTAAGGGAGAAGAGCTCTTTTCTTGTGCTGCTTTAGGAAGTTTTAAATAATTTTGATTCTGCTTATGCTTTGAAGATTTACCATATATAATACACCATAAGAATTGCTGAGCTATGCTTGTTTCATTATTTAAAGATACCAGTGTTTCACTAGAATGGGCTGTTGCTTTTAAATGAGAAAAATCTTGAAAGAGAAATCATCTAGAAATCCCTGCCTCTTCCTTAGGGGCTGACATCTCCAAAGGCCTTTGACTTACATGTTAAAGCACATAAGATTATTCTGAAAAAGACTTCACCTTTGCAAAAAGGCAACAAGTAATACTGAGATATTTTTTGTATATAATAAGGGATACAGAAAGGATAAAAATACTGTATTCTTGGCGGCTAACCTTTAAGTTTACATAAAAATATCTCTATTCTAGAGTTTGTAAGATACACATATGGATCTGAAATGGGTATATTGGGTAGTGGAGTAAAAAGCAAGTTTGGATTGTCCAGAGACAAAGTTTCTGTAGTATTCCTTAATCAGAAGGGAAAGTGACAAGCTACCTTGAACTTATTTTTGTCACCCAATTGACAAAGGTGCAATCCCATTGCCACAGGAAGCAGTGCAGCAGCTGCAGAGCCTCCTGGCCCAGGATGTGTATTGTGCTGACAGCAGAGGGAGATGGTGGGATCGGCTGGCCCTGAATTTACATCAGCACTTGAAAAACACTAAGAAGGTATCTTCACAACTGCTGCTGGAAAGCTGGAAACACTGCAGGCATTGTCTGAAAACATTTTTAAAAAGTATTTCTTATGGAAAGAGCAGTGGAGTAGAGTCTCCTAAAAACGGAGATTTTGTTAGGAATCCTATGGTCAGATAACCAGTTTCCACTGAGAAAATGAATCCACTTCCTTAATCTTATACTGATCAGTAGACAAGAAGAGGATTTTTTTTTACTGTACTAGTGTAAATTTGAATCCAGAAGTCTGCCTGTGCAAAATGTTACTCATTGGTTAGAACTTCACTACCTGAGTTAGCAAGGTGGCCCTGCCCTGTATGCTCTCCTGTTTCTACACTCCAGGTGTGTGCTCCTTAAATCGATTGCTGTTGAGCAGAGAGGTGTGTCCAGGGGTCTGTAAATGGCTCTTTGTCCCTTGCTGTTTGCCAGGCCATCGGCTGCATCCAGAGGGGGCTGGCAGACCCGGCCGTGCGCACCGGGCACCGCCTGTCCCTGTGCCAGCGCGCCCTGCGCATCAGGGACTCCCCCAGCTGCAAGCACTTGCGCGGCCTGCTGCAGGACCTGCCCATCCTCACGGTGCACGACGTCACACACGTAAGCAGGGCAGCAGCAGCTCCCCAGCTCGTTTTACTTTGGCAAGGGAAAATAGTATGGGAGACTTTTTCGTGCTGTGCCCCAGCCTCTGTCTGACATGCTGCGGAAAAGGAATATAAATGTGTTTCTAAAACAAAAGCCTCTTGTAATCAAATGGTTGGTCAGCTTCTTCTCTGGAGTTAGTCAGCTGTACACTGATCTAATTTGCATTGCTTTATATGTGTTATGGATGTGATCAGCCATAAACTCCACTAGTTTGTCAGTAATGCCCTCAAAGCCTTTCTGTCTGAAGAGTCTGATCAGATCAGTGCATTGCCTCTGGTGGCTGCAGGCCAAGCATTCTATGTGCTAGAAAAAGTAATAGTAGCCTTAGCATGTTGTCAGCATTAGATTAATGGCTAAAAAAATGCCAGTGTTCTTTTAGGAACCTTTTGGAGTTATGCACTCTAAATATTTGTTATGTAAATATTCGGTGTGGGGCACTTGCACCATATTAGAATGGATTTTTAAAAAATCTTTCTTTTCCATATCATTGCAGAGATAATTCTGTGGGCAAAATCAGAGCAGTCTCAATTCCTCTCTCAGCCTCCTCACCACATGTCTCCCTGCAGCCCTTCTTTGTCTCAGTCCAGAGTCTGTCTCCTCAGTCTTGGGTGGTTTTGCTCCTGCTCCTGTGTATAGAAAGGCTATATTCCCATCTGGCCTGAATTTTTGCAACACATTTGTTTAAAAATGTGCCAGTTTATAAAAGCTAAACAGGATGATTTCACAGGAATGGCAGGTTAAATTTTATTCAGTTGATTTTTGGAAACAAACCTAGTTCTGATTTTAAGAAAACTGAAAAGGGGGTTTTGGGCTAAAGCTTTTCAAATGTGATGCTGGAAAGTAACCAAATGTTTTAATATGTTTAGGTTACAATCAGTGGAAAGATGTGTCCTCAGACAGGAATGGGAAAATCTGTGTTTCTCATGGAGGACATTGGTGATGGAGAAGGGAGTGAAGACTGCAGTGTGTCCACAGTCATGTGCTCAGTTGAGGAGCTGGCGTTAAGTCATTACAGGAGGAATGGCTTCGATCAGGGTAACAGTACTGTTGGTTTGGGGGTATTTTGCAGTAAGATAATTGTGGGAGTAAGTAAAGAAACCATTTACTAATCAGTTTAGTTAATAGACCAGTTTTAGATGATTTAATTAGACCAGATTTTAGGCTAATTCTGTTTCCTTCCCAAACAGCTCTAATACATAATTTCCCTACCAAAGTGCTCTAACATGTATTTTCAACCTGACCTGCTTCCTGGCCTTTAATGATTTGCTGCCTCTATATACCAAAGGTGCTTTTGAAATGTATTAGGAAAAAACACAGTGTTTTTTCTTCATCTACACAGAAAATCACTTGCTTTGCCTTCCTTATCATTGAACAGCTAAAGGTAACATGGTTTAGAGTAAAACGTTAGCATTATCATTTAAGGGAGTGTCCTAAGGAAATGTAAACTTCCACTGATTTTTGGTACTAGATGCCCATGAAAACAGTATGTACCAATAGCACAACACTGCAGGATGTTTTGAAAAGGCTCTATTAGTAGTTTTGCATGTATTTTTACAATTTAGGAGCTGTGAAAAGCCATCAACAAGTAAGAATATATAGGTCTGTTTTACAAGATAAAAAACAAAACACAAAAAGGTAGGCAGGTTATTTTTAAAGATAAAATTTGCATCTTTCTATAAAGTATATATTTTAATGTAGTTTTATTTTATTGATAATACTGTTGCAGCAAAAGTGGCCCTGTCAGAGAAAGGTAAATAGTAAGGGAACAATATTTAGAATTTGGGAGAATTGTGCTGAAATACCCACTCCCACCCACTCACCATTAGTCTTCTTGGCTCAGTACACTTTTGAGCACACAGTGGCCATGTGTGATTTAGTCATGATGCAGAATCCCCATTCCAGCTCCATGCACACACCCCAACACACACATGCTCTCTCATATGGATGAGGTATCATGCGTGTGTAATGCCTATACACTATACTGTGTATTATATGGTATATAATAACTTATATATTCTGTGATCTGTGTGTATGACATGTAACATTACATATACTACTATAGATAATATATTGTACTGACAGACTAATAACAAACATCACAGAGTGACTGAGGTTGACAGGCAGCTCTGGGGGTCACCTTGTCCAACCCCCAGCTCAAGAGCCAGCTCTCCCAGACCATGTCCAGCTTTTGAGTATCCCCAAGGAGGGTGACTCCACAGCCTCTCTGGGCAGCCTGTGCCAGTGCTTCATCACCTTCACAGTGAAAAAGTGTTTCCTTGTGTTTGCATATATCTACACATACATAGTCATACATAGGCATGTCTACCTTTGCTTATATATATATATATGTATATATATATATATATATATATAAATGTTCACAGAAGCACAGAAGCACAGAATGGTTAAGGTTGGAAGGGCTCACAGTGGGGTCATCTGGTCCAACCTTCCTGCTCAAGCAGTCGTTCCAGAACACATGGCACAGGATTGTTATGGAATATCTCCAGTGAGGAAGACTCCACAGCCTCTCTGTCAGCCTGTTCCAGTGCACAGCACTTCATTGTAGAAGGCAGTCAGGTTTACCAGGCATTATTTAGCTGTAGTGAATGCATGCTGACCACTCATGATCACCTTCTTGTCATCCATGTGGGTAGTGATGGTCCCCAGAATCAGGCACTCAGTCTGTCACCTTTCCAGGGATTGAGGTGAGGCTGACTGGCCGGTAGTTCCCTGGGTCCTCCTTTCCTTTTCTGCAGAATGGGTGACATTTGCACCTCTCCTAATGGCCACCACATTCCCCAGGTGATGGTGAGTGGCCTCACCATGGTGTCTGCCCCAAGTTTGCCTTGGTGCTCTGTAAACCAGTCCTCCTGAACCCAGGGAAGACCTTCCAACATTCCTTTTCCCAGGTCTCCTGGGTCAGAGATCCCTGAGAGCTGGTCTTGACAGTGAAGAACAATGCAAGGAAGGTGTTCCAGAACCCTGCCCTCTGTGTCCCCTGTTACCAGGGCCCCCCTCCATTTAGCAGCAGGCCCACAGTAACCTGCATTTTCCTTTTGTTGTTGAGGTATTTGAAGAAGCCCTCCTTGGAATCCTTGACATGTTCATGCTCACATGTGTGCATGAACATGTATACATATATAAGGCATAATATATAGTATTTACAATAAAATATTAGAATATATGTTTTATACAACATAGAATAATATTTTATACAATATACAAGATCTAATTATATACTATAAATAAATATTGTGTTTTTAAAATATATTATTATCCATACAGTATCTTTTTTAATGTTAAAAAAGTATATTTAAAAATTGCCAGAGTTAGCCAAGGAAGCTTGGTGGGGGCCAGGGCAGGGATGGAAACTGCTGCAGCTGAAGGCCCCTGGCCTGGGAGCAGCAGGCGTGGGGAATGGGGCAGAATGAACTGCATTTGCAGCTGCAGTGGGAATGTGTGCTGACAGCAGCTGGCCATGAACCCGAAAGTGGCATGTGTCTGCTTTGGGTCGTGATGGCTCAGTACCTCTTCATATGACACTGCTGTAGAAATTAATGTTTCCATTTTTATTAAATGCTGCCCTTCAGGTATTCATGGGGAAGGCTCAACATTTATTACACTGTATGGAATTCTAATGTGGGATATAATTTTCATGGATGGCATACCTGACGTGTTCAGAAATTCCTATCAGGTAATTTTAAAAGGCTTTCTTTGGTTAATTTATTTGCCCATTGCTGTAGACTCAGTAACCATGTTAAAATCTTATTTGGGATTAGATTAACATTTTATTCTGAGTGACTTTCCAGGGTAGATCTTGGTGTTTCCTTCATTTTATTATTTGTTTTATTTGGTTTATACCAAGGACCTCCTCAGTAACCAGTTGCTGTGTCAGACTAGATTCACAGTCAGAGAGGGTGGGATTGGTCTGGCTAAATGTTGTGTCCTACAGTGAGCTCATGGGCAAGGTGTCCTTGATAGCCAGTGGAGAAGCCCTGCTGTGCCACAGCGTATGTTCCTCTCGGCTGAAGAGGACACATTCCATTGAAAAAAAAAGTCTGTTTCTTTTCAATAGCCTTTTTTCTAAACTCAGGTTTGTTAACACTCCCACCCTACCCTACCATTTTTTGGAGGGTCATCCCTCCTTTTTGACAACAAAAGAAGCAAGCAAACGTTATACAGCCCTCTCCAACAGTTCCCTGTAACACTTTAAGGTCAATGATTCCTGGTGAACTTGAGGTTTTATTTTTCTTACCAGCTGAAGCAGAAGTCCTTGTGGCTGAGCTGAAAACCTCCAGGCTCACAGGCAGGACAAGGAAGGGGAGAGCTGTAACTCCAAAGGCCATACAAAACTGTGAAATGCAATTCAGACAGATAGCTCCTCTTGTTGTCCCTGTTAATGCAGAGCAAAGCTATCGTGATCCTCAGGCACCAGCAGTGATGATCGCACAGCTCACACCTGAGCCTCTCGGTCATCCCTAGGCTGTTTCTTTGGGATTTGTGTGGCAGCCGTTTGTATGAGGCCCTTTCCTAAGCACTCTGCATTTGCTTTTGAAAAGTTGCCGTGGCTCTCAGGCCCCGCCTGTTCAGCAGCGCTCAAAGCTGAATTGCTGCAGGGGCTTTTTTACACTGAGTGTTCTGCGCTGTCCCAGGGCTCTTCGGGGGGCACTGGAGGATCCGCCCGGCTTCATCGAGGCTTTGTTCTTTCACCTCAAACTGTTCACTGTGCCTGAGCAGTCTTGATCCCGATTCCAGGTCCCACCTGGAACGTTACTGCTCAGAGCACTGGGAATGCACAGAATTCTTTGTCTTTTAAAGGAAACCTCTGTCTGGAGTTCAAAACAACAGAGCAGAGGCTGAGATGCAGCCAGTGTTTATTGCATTGGCACTGGGTGTTAAAACATATGCAAATTTTTCCCATGTAATAAATATTTATGTGGTGGGCATGTTCAATGTAAATCAACTCAGTTTGAGTGACTGTGTAGTTAAGAAAAATATGAAGTAGGACATTGTCATTCTGAGAATAGCTGCTGTGCTGGCAGTTCCTCAGAGCTGTACTTGTCTTTTCATCCAGACATCTCCCCTGGATTTATACACTGACAGCTTCTATGAGAACAGGAGGCCTGACATCGAGGCCAGACTGCAGCAGCTTCACACAGCTTCCTCAGAGACACTGGCAAAGTTGGTTGCTGATGTCTGGACCACTCAGGAGGGAAAAGCAGCAGCCCTGGTTAACTGGGGACGTTTTATTTCCCTCCAGCAAGTCCAGGTAAGTAACTGTTCAGCACTCCAATTAGGCTTGACATTCAATTACACCTGGCCCTGGTGTGCTCACAGGTTGCATTGAGGCACTGAGCCATGGCAGACGGTGAGTAGTGGGAGGGAGGAATTGGGATTAGGGAGATTTGTTCTGAAGTCCCTGCACAGATAGTGTTACAATTCTCTCATATGGTCACTTTCCCTGCAACAGTAGCTGGGAACACAGCAGGGAAATCGATGTAAAAACATCTACTTAGGATTCCTGTTACTCAAGACTAAACAAAGAGCTGAGCTGGGCCATCCAATATTCTTGTGAGGGTTGGGAAATGGTTCTGCAGGAAATTAAAACCAACCCCAACCAACTACCAAACTTTCTCTTGCAGAGCCTGGTCTCTTGCCTTGGAGGAACGTTCCTGAGCGGTGTTTTCCAGCGGCTTTCCAGGGATCTGCGGCACTGCCGGGGGGGGCTGCCTGACCTGCTCGTGTGGCGCTCCCACAGCCGGCACTTCAAGGTGTGTGGGGAGCACGGGAATGCTCAGTGCTCAGTTACCTTCCCTGGAGGAAAACCTTGTACTCGTCAGCTCACACGAACTGTAATTTCCTGTGGTGGTGGAGTCAGACCTGCAGCTCAGCTGCCCAGCCCCCACGGAGCAGTGGGTGATTATCTGCTCCTCTGGCAGCTGTGCTGGGGCTTTAATGGGCAGGGAGAACCAGCAACGATCAGCATTGGCTAATGTTGCTGTGGAAAAGGTCTTTGGTTAATTGTAAACTAAAGCACCTGTTACCAATCAGCCACACATTGACTTGTTAGCAAGGGGTTCTACTGGCACCACTTAGACAAAATCGTGACTATTTGAGTCTACAACAACTGTGTCTGTGTCTGCTACAGAAATTGAGTAAACAGTCATGGATGGTGCCTTGCATGGTAGTGGAATAGCTACTAGAAGACTATTGGACATCTCATCTGTTGGAGCAACTTGTTATGTGCTTATGACACAGAGCTGAATAGCAGAAATCAGTTCTCTAGAACACCTGAATAAGTTGCTGTCAGTATCAGCTGGAACAGGTGAGGGTGGAGACAACTGATTTTTCAGTATGAGAGATTTTCATTCACCAGGGTTTCTGTGTTTTGGTGGATATTTATTATATAAAATTTCATTCTCTTACAGTTACATTTTGAAATATGGGGTTATAATTCAGCACCCACTGGACCTTCCATTATGCTAAAATCTCTGCTACTTTTGTTGCAAATAACAGCTGTAAAAAAAATACTTGTGTGGGAGCTAGTGATCCTTCAGCTCCTCCAGGACACACTTCTAACCAAGGCTCTTTCCTTGTAGCTGGTGGAGGTGAAGGGCCCCAAGGACCGCCTGTCGCCCAAGCAGATGCTGTGGCTGAGTGAGCTGCACAAGCTGGGGGCTGCAGTGGAGGTTTGTCACGTGCAGGACGTGGGAGGCAAGAGCAAACACCTTGGCTGACACAGGTTGGATCATGTGGGGAACTCGGGCATTCTTAAAGGAATGTGCAGCACACACACCACTGGCTGCTGCTCCTTATTAAAAATAGTTTCTTCTAAAATTCTGGTTTCTTGGAACATTACTGTGGTCCTTTTTAGCACACAACAGTCTAAAATGTCATTTGAGAAGACTGTCAGTATGATATACTGCCTGTCACTTTGTGCTCAGAAGAGCAGAGCCCTTCTCTCCACAACCCCTGATTTATTCTCTGAGGTAATCTGGGGGTTTGCCCAGTGAGGAGGAAGAGCTGCCTTCACACTGGTACACCCTGAGAGCATCTCTGCAATACAGAAACTGGGCCATCGGGTCCTGCTCCTTTCCGTGGTGCCCGTGTGGCCGAAATTCATTGCGCTGGGCAAGTCTCTTTGCAAGGTGTGAGATCAGCCCCTTGCCAGGATTGTCAGGACCAGTGTGGTTCTCTCCCACTTACTTGTGTGTATCTGAATTTTGCACTTGTACACAAATAGATACAGGTGTTCAGTGATGGCAGAGAGTAGGGCATGAAGCATTAATGCTGGTCTAATGTGCTGCTGTGTAGGGAAGGATACTTCATTTAACAGCCCCTTCTGTTGTATCTGTATGACCTGTATAAAGGGAAATATTTCTGGGAGTAGACTGGAGTTGGTCAGTGCCAAGATGATCACACTCAATATAGTCAGTTCTGCCCCACATGAATTGATGTGTTTGCTCATTCAGAAATGTCAGTTGGAACTCAAAAGATTAATTCCCTTTTAAGGCACTAAAATCCCGTGGGTTTCTCTTAATTTTAACACACAGCCAACATCTTTTCTCTGGAGTCTTCATCCTCATATTGAGCAAGTTTCCTGCTATCAGAAATTCTGATTACCATGCAAATTATAATAGAATATAGCAAGTAATAAGATAATTTGCACATCATTTTTGTTAATCATCTCTCTATAGCACAGTGTCTATGCTATTCTTGGAAAAAACCACACACAATTATTTTTTTGTTAGGGGAAGTGAAAGAAAACCACATGAAGTTCACTGTGGAAAGGTACAAACTTTATTGACTCTAATTTATTTCACATTCACAACTCAGCATCAGGATTTTATAATCTTCCTGCCACTGCTACTTTACTCAGTAAATCATTATCAGGCACAAAGGTTTTAGTTTCAGTTGAAATGGTGAAATCTAAACCATCACAGCAACAGCATTAGAAACCTACTGCCTAGAGCAATTTGAGGTACAGATTTCTGTCTCTTGGTTAGAGGCAAATTTAAGATGTCATCCTTTGCTTAAATACATGTTAGAATTTTTTTGGTTTTAATATCTTTCCATCTGAGAATAAGCCAAAACGTTTGCCCAGCTTGCTACATTTCCATTAAAATACAAGGCAGTTAATTGATCAGAGTGGTATTGCAGGCAGGTGCACACGAAGCACACGTGCAGGCCTGGGCAGACACAACAACCACACAGTTCTCAGTGCATTTCTGGAGGCAGGATGGGTGAGGTGCCACCACACTCACAGCCCTGCACTCAGCCCAGCTGCTGCACTGGGGCTCAGCAGCCACAGGAGCAGCCAGGAGCTCCCTGTGTGTGGTACAAAATCATGACTCAGCCAGGAACAGCTGCAGTAATGCACATTTTCTACAAACACAAAAGGATGAGCTGCTTGGTAGCTTTTCTACTCTGGCAACACGAAAATGGCATTAACAGGATCTTGTTTTAAATGGTGAACAGAACTGAAAATTTGAAGATACGTGTACATATATATACACAGACATATATATACACACTTGCATGTCAGTATTCTGTACACAGAAGTTAGATACATACTCACACCCCAAAACTGCTTTTGAAAGTTATTGAAGATATCCAGAATAGTCCCTACTGACTTGATAAGGCAACTGTGCAGAGTGGAGAATATTTCAAAATCAACACTTGGTACCTGTCTTTCAAAAGTGAATCAGAAAGTATTGAGCTGTTTAACTCAGAGGAAGCAGCAGCATCCACAGGCACATGTTCACTCCCACAGACACAGCAGTTGCTCAGACTCTTCAGCAAGGCCATGCGACACAAGGAAGCAGAACCTTGTCTTCAAGTCTAGGGAAAGGTGGATCCCTTCCCTTCCTCTCTGCAGGAGGTGCCCCCTCTCAGCCTCTGCTACCCAACTCCCTTTTTGGAATGGTATAAAATTTCTTTTTAAGTCTGTTTGGCAAATAGATATTTCTACAGGTTTTGTTTATTATAAAGGCATATTATTTTTAACCCTCTCCCGTGCTATATATATAAAATACAAAGACCCTCTGCAGCATCTGTACACATCTTAGAACTGAAATGTAAAAATGTCTGAAATCTCCTTATAAAAGACAATTCTGTTTAAATATAGTACCCATTTTTTCCCCCAAAGGGCACTAGCCTAAACATTTTTTAATTCCACCAGCTGCTTTTGTGGAGTAATTTATTTACACATTTTTGGTACCTTTAAGCCAAAGAAGTTATACGTTTAAGGAAAGAAAAAAAAGACACTAGAAGTTTTAACTGTCGTTTAAAAAAAATGGTACCAAAAGACACTAAGCACACAGGTTGAGGTCTTTATGTCAAGTATCAGGCCAGGGAAAGCAGTAAGCTAATGGGAAGAGAGGAATGGCAAAAGCAAACTAATACAAACGTTTGAATAATGAACAAGTGAGATGACTGCTCCAGCAAGTTTGGAAATGCACACAACTGGTTTGTGGACCATGTAACATGCTCAGCTCATCTTGCAGCATCATTAGGCAATTGAGGTGAATACACGTCTTTTCCTCACAAACAGTTGCCCAGAAGCACCTGGCATTGTGTCACAACAGCCTGTGCCTGCCCACAGGGACAGCTGTGCCAAGCACACACACACCAGCTTCTTTGCATAGAACAGGGTTTGGAAGTTTGGTCAGGTATAAAAGGAAGCCCACTCCCCTGACATTGTTCACCTTTGTGTTGGCCCTGCCTTGCTTTCCTCTCCAGTGCCACAGTGCAAGCATGGCACAACCTTGGAGGTCAGGGAACAGTCTGAGAGCCAAACCCCACTTTGTGATTTAGGCTGTGCTGAGATCAGTTTGGTTTTACAAACAAAGAAAGATCTCCAAATCCTATTCCCTCCTCTTTCTTTAAACTCAAATACACTGCGTATTCCCATCCTACAGCTTTCTTTTTTCCCCACTGAGAAAACTGAGAACAGCTCTAAATCTATAAGGCCTTTGGTGCCTTAACTGGTGAGGCAACACCTGGATAGAGGCTCAGTGTCAGTTCAAAGCATTGGTGTTCATACAGAAATAATTTCATATAAAATGCAGCCTCACTGTTCAGAGAAGGCAGCTGACAGGAGCCCTGACCTACAAGAATGACACATCACTATTTCTCCATGCTCCTGGAATTCTTCACACTCCTGCCTTTCTCCCTGTGAAACTCAAGTCCTTTTGTGGCACAGCATGCAGGAAGAGGCATCATTTAAAAAGGTTTCAGAACATCGAGGAGGCTGCTGCATTAAGCAGAGGGAGGCTGTTGGATGTAATTCCCTCAGGCAGTACTTGTGCATTGTCCCTATGGATGTGCACATCTGCAGAAAAAAGGCACCACTCACTGCCTACCAGTGACTGCAGCACCTGCACCCTTCGTGGAACTGGCAACACGGAGCCAGTCCTCCTTCCTGGAACCCAGCAGGGCTCAGGTATGAGTTCTGCTGAAAGCTACTTCATCCTACAAAAACATGAGGAGAGGGTTGGCAGGAATTGGGATCTGTGCAGGGATATAATGCTGAGTAGTTGAGGTGCCCCTATGAAAAGGTGAGACTCTTGTGGGACTTCGAGACCAGCTTAAAGAGGGAAGACCTGCTGTTTCTTCTGGATGCCTGTTTCCAGAAATGGAGAGAGGAAAGCAGGGGATGGAACAAGAACTTGCCAGAATGATCTGTTTTAAAAAGTTGGGGGGATGTCAGCTGCATTACAGTAATCCTGCTACTGTTTCCTCCCGATTAAAGGCACTTCTAAAGCTACTACAATAACATATCTACAGTAAATGTTTTAAGGTTAACAGTGCATTGTCCTGATGTGGATTTCTACAGTCTAAAGTCAAGCTCATGACAAAGAGCACAAATCTGACTAATTGTTAATGAACAAATTTCGGGGAGAGAAAGAAACGGGAACAGCCCTTCCCATGGATACACTGTGTTAGCACAGATGTAGGATGATCAGTCATGGAAAATTAGTATGTTTGTATCTATGCATGGAGGTGTTACTCCTGAAGAGGCAGTCTGATAAAATATATTCCCAGATTTCAGCTGTCAGTTCATCTCCACTGCACCACTTTGGCTTTCCAAGCTGTTTTATCAAAGGGTCACTTCAGTCACTATCTGGAAAAACAAAGGTATTTCAAGCAGAACCCTCATTAATGACCACACCAAGCCTTTCAATTAGCTAATGAAACGCTCTGTCACTTGTAATGAGTCAAACCCTCAAGAACAGGAGGAATTGGGGAGCAGAAGCCCCAGCAGATGAGAACTACTGAAGACAAAATTGTGCGATTTGAAGCATGACTTGCCTTGCTTTTAAATATTTGTGCAAATCTTACGTAATGTTTGTATATAAAAATTATTACAGCTTCCAATGCCGCATTTAGCAGTGTTAAGTTAGAAAAGACAAAATGATATGCTGTATTCTCCCCACACCTTTAAACCTCCACATCACCTCAGTCTTCATTTGCAAGCGTCTCGGTGGATAGCCAGATTTTGGCACCACTTAAAAATTTGCTTAAAGGTGTTCCCAGAATACTCCGTCTGCACAGGTTCCCTACAGGAGAAAAGGGGAACGAGGAGGAGAGAAAGTCTGGGGCGCCAGAGGTGTCATTTAAACCATTAGCTCTGAAGTACATCCTGCTTTGATCCAGTTCTGAGCAGTGGCCTTGCAAGGAGGAGTTGCTCTTGTACTGCCGCAGGCGGCGGTTTAACATGTCCACCTCGTCCGCCAGCAAAGAAACTCTGTGGAAAGCGGTGATGGAGCCCCCGTGGTTGATCTGGGCCTCGGGAACCCAGCGGAAGTAGCAGAGTTTCCACAGTTTTATTTGTGTTCCAGAGAGATGGGGCAGGATGACGCCGTGCAAATCCACGGGCTTTGCAAACCAGTCTCTGAAGTACTGCTCCATACTGTGGCTGTGCCCCTCCGCTGGCTGGAAAAAGTCCGGCTTCAGTTTTAGTATCAGAGAGTTTCTTCGTGGAAGGAACTCCTGCTCACCGATGATTCCGTTTTTTAGTGCTGGGGGGGCACCTCGCAATGTAGAGCTGTAGTTTTTCTGCAGAAAATAAATACTGGTAATTTTCCACTTCTATGTTCATTGGAATAGCAAATTTCCCTGAACTGACAGGGTGCATCATCCAGAGAAATGCTGTGACCTTTTAAATAGTTCTGAGCTTGTGAGTCACTACTGCAGGGCTCACAGGGCAAACTGCGGCCACTTGTGGCCTTTAAAAAGAAATACATATGTTTTGTAGCAACAACTGATTGACTTAAACCCAGTATTTACTGAAAATACTACGACCCCAGGGGGAAAAAGTGGCCTGTCATCACTTTTCCAAAGGTGAAATAATGCAAATATTGGCAGTGACTCAGCCACATCAGAAAATGTCCTAAAACACAGGGCTCAACAATTTCCACCTTTACTTCTACAGTAAATCATTTCTTTAGGCTGGGAAGCCAAGACAATGAAGGCTGCTACTGCTAATCCAAGGGTACCTGCAGCATCCCCAGCACGACCCCTGAGTGTGAGCACAGCTTCAGCCACAGGCACAGCCCCTCAGGGCCCCCCCGGGTACCTTGGAGCGCTTGAAGGTCCGGAGGGCCCCGTTGTGCACACCGGGTGCACTCTTCCCGACGTACAGCGGGTTGTGGAACAGCAGCCGGTCCCGGCTCGTGAACTGAAGAGACCAGTCCCAAACACAAGGAAACCTCAGGCCTTTCTCGTCACCCAGCTGAATATTTTTGCTTATAGCAAATTCCTGCAAGAAGTTAACATTCAGGTAGATTAAAATCAAAGAAAATAGGCTTATTCATGAATCTTAAAAGCAGCACCTAGTAACTATAGGGCAAAGAGGAGCAGGGATATGATTCAGAGGTAGCACAACAGAGCAGCAAGACAGCTGAAGAAAACAGCTGCTCTGCATTTGTGCAGTTACTTTTCAATTACATTGAATTGTTTGTTGGCATTTTGAGAATTCACCAATAGTCCCTCAATGTTCTACTTCTTTAGGTAGTAAGGTTACTATCGACAACTTTAAAGGGAAAATATTTAACAAAATAAGTAAGTTTCACTTTTATCAGCCATCAAATGTTTTTACACACAGTTCTGATAAGCTCCAGTTTTCAAACACAAATTTAAGTGTTCCATTTGCATAATGCCTCCATCATGCATTAGTACTGGAACTTCTCCAATATGGATATGCACCATCTCCAACTTTTTCAACTATTTAAACAATTATGTCAAGAGATTTCAAAGTTTGCTTGAAGTGTGAAATTCTATTTATTGCCTGTCATTCTACTTTCTGAGTTCCAGATACAGATTTATTTCCTAGAGGAGTACAAATAATAGAATAGCAATGTTTTCCTAGGAAAAAAACCCAACAAAACAGATCTGCACAGATCACCTGAAAGGGCATTCTGATCACCTGGGGACCTGAGTATTTTGCCCCAAGCAGAGTGTGACATCTTGAAGGACACACAGGAAGAATTTAGCTGGGATGCTGTTATTTCCAGGGGCACAGGCTGCATGCTCCTGCTGGACAAGCAGGTGCAGCCCCTCCTACTCACAGTGCTTTCCTTGACTCGCTGGTGAGGGCAGTTGAAGAGGAAGGTGCCGAACAAGGAGATGCGGGCGCTGTCGTACAGGATGGTCAGGTACACTTCAGAGAACTCGAAGGCTGCTGGGTATTGTTCCAGCAGCTGCCAAATGCAGTCAAGGAACATCAAGAACAAAGGAGACTGGGAAAAGAAACAAGGAAAGATCAGACTCAACACAAGCTTTTCCCAAATCATACCAGTTTCTTTGCAGTTATGGTATTTGGCTGTCCCATTGGTACACTAACTCAACATAAGGTAAACTATTTGGAGTCTCGCATTTTTCATCATTCTGTGCAACTGTAACACCCTGTATTCCTGTTTAGACACTTGTTTTCTGAGCACTACCTTTGCACAGCTTTCCCTTCTGTGTAAAAACACAGTCAGTTCTTTCCTGGGCTTCTTTCATACTCGTGCAGCTGCAAAAATCCTTTCTGCCATCTGTATGTCCCTCATAATTTCCAAATTAGTGCTTGTATGAGCTTTCCTTGCCACTTGGCCTTGTTTTTTACAATGTATTTACTTGCTTGTTTGAAATGACTGGAGAGCTTATGATTCAGCCACATTAACTTCTCACTGTATTTTCTAGTTCTTTTCCATAGCAGCCCATGAATGGCAAAAGTATAAACCATCATTTATGTAAAGCTTTAGAAATATTTTCCCTTTCCAATTTTCACTTTTCATTATATCCTTTCCTAGGGCCAAAATAGCTGCTTTTCATTATTTCCTGCTTGGCATTTAATTTTTATCCCTTCATACATTTTCTCCGCTTGGTGCTCAGTGCCCTCAGTTTATCTGTGGACTCCACGCTCTGGGGAGGTTCCTGTTCTGTGACTCTGGGCATTGTCCCTGAAAAAGGGTCCCAACCTGGGTCCTCTTGTGCTTCCACCTGCACTCAGCAGCCCCTCCTTTGCCACGAAGAGGCCAAACAAGATGAGATGGCAGTGCTGGAAGCTGAGCCCTGCGCTCCCCTCCCTCTATCTCCTGGCAGCCATGTCAGCTCATGCAGCTGCAGGGCTTCTCCAGCAGCTCCCTGCTCTGAAAGCACTACAGAGTGGTAACACCACAGGGGTGGAAACAGGGGTTGGTAAAACACACAGCAAAACCACCCCCTCCAAACCCACTTTGAAACATGAGCTGTGCTAGTGTTTGTGGCAGTGAGACACTTTCATGTGTAACCCCAAAGCAACACAAAAACCCACTGGATAGCACCTGGTATTTCACTGATGCTCACATGGCTACAGAGGGTAGAGAAAAGATATCTCTACCCTGAAAAAAGACTTATTTCCTCTGATATTATTATAATGAGATTTGACGGTATTAAAATGTATTTTTACTTCTAGGTTTCTGTATGAATAAATGTTCAGGATGATAACAAGCAGATACTGTGATCACATGCAAATACAATTCATTTTTACCTCTTTGTCAGACCTCTTTAAGTGGTTGCACCTATCTAAAAATTGATATCCTGCCATGACCCATTCCTTCTGTATTAAGCTTTGAAATCCAACAATTGTTCGGAAATAGGGATCCAGCATGACTTGAATGAGAGAAGCAGCAAGACAGCTCAGGTCCCGTCCCTCTTCCTCTGTGAATAACATACAGAATGTACAGAATAGATAAGGTATAAATGCACATGTATAGAATTAGATTTCAAAGAGCAAAAAGGTGCAACTAGGTCCTGTGTTTTTCTTAGAGTTTTCTTTAAAATATACTTTTAGTTGTTTTAATTGTTCTCACAATTAAAAATAAACCCAACCAAATTAGAAGAAAATCACACTTCTTTTTTCTTAAACTGAGACTCATCCTATAGAAAGGGTTCCTGCAGTACCCAGTACAGCAGTGCATTCATCAGGAACAAAATACCCACCCAACTGCCTGGTACTTAAACCAAGATGAGCTGAGGAGGAGGGTGTTCACGCTGCTAGAAATTTTCAACATTTTTCCACCCTGAACCAATTTTTGGAAGGCCGTTACATGGGGAGAGTGGGATATACCAGCTGAACAGGTCTTGAAAAAATTACAGGAATTACTGAATTACAGATAGGAGCAAGATTTTCAGGTTCTTTTCCTCTGAAATATCTGTACAGACACAAGGAGTGGGCACTGAATGAAATACTTTTGTCTACAGAACCTTTGAATTAAACTGATATTGTTTATGCAGGGACTATTAGCCCAAATAACACAGTACAAAGGTTCACTCTAAGGTCTTGATTCTATCGGCATTATCAGAACAAAACCCACAAAGACTCAAAGCAAAATATTCCTTCAATGCTAAGGACTATACTACAGATACATAACAAAATTATTTTCCCTTCTGCTTCCCCAAATGCTTGAGATATTCAGAAGCCATGGGGTTTATGTATAAAGTTTACAGTTGATTTTATCTAAATCTGTTTATCTACATTATCACAGTAATGCAAATAATTACAACATGCTCTGTGTTGTATTACCTTGTAGAACTACAGAAACATGCTTACACTCCATCATGTAGACAAGCTCAGCAGAATGCTTAAGAAAGGCTCTAGACAGGAAAAGAAAGTGATTTAAACAGTTAACAGAAATTCACACTCTACAAGAAAAAATATTTGGGTTATCTATATTTACCTAACTTATTTATTAAAGAATCCTTCAACTGATGCCCTGCACATTACAGTGCTGAAAGCTTTGCACATCCCACTGAACATCGTTTTATTGGTACCAACCTAATGTACTCTAACCAGCGAGTGTTTTCCAGTGAGGACAGCCACTTCTCTTCGGTTTCATCAAAGGGCTCTGCAACAGGGACAGTAATTACATTGCAGAACAACTTCAGTGACAGCCCCTGTCAGCCAGGTCGACTGGGGTTCACTGCATGCCAGGAAAACAACCCCCATAGAAGAAGGACAGCCCAACATACCGTTGACACAGAGCTGTTTGAGTTTGATGTGTGCAGCCTGGATTTCCTGGATGTTGGGGAGACACTTGTCCAGGTCAGATTTGTACACGTCACTTCTTAGGGGATGGCTTCGAGTTATGGCATTACATATCCTGCAGGAGAAGAATCAGCAGGTTTATTGCTGGAGAGGAAGGAACCAGTCTTTCAAGAAATGTGCCACTTGTCTTTAACTGCAAACAATTAAATCCACATAAAACATGCACCTCATTCTAAAAAAAAGTTTACTAGTTCATATTCAGGAGATACGTTGCTCCTGCCATAAAGCTACTGACTCAAACATTTTTGGTTTTTGCTAATTAGAAAACAAAAAAATGGATATGTTGGATCATTAAAACATCACATTTGGGAAATGGAATCTGAGGCTGACTGAAAGTTAAATAACTCTATTCATCATTTATATATAGTAAGACCTACCTGTGTTAAATAAACAGAACATATATAAAGTTTATGAAGTCAGGAAATCTGACAGGGTTTCAACTAAAACTCAGAGCTCCAGCCTAACACACAATGCAGGTGGGGTTGCACTACTACAAAAAGTCACACTACAAATTAAACCAAAGAACAAAACCCACCAAGCCTGTAAACTGCCTGCATAAGGCACTAAATGCCTTCAGTCTTTCATTAAGGACAGCGCATGACAAATATTTCACAGAAATACCATGTGCATTGTGACACTAAATCTACAGAATTGTACTTCCCAATGCCACAAATGAAGGATTTGGGTTTTTTTACTGTCTTGCTAAAGGAGGTAAGAAAATCTCCACCAATGTAAGCTTTATTACAGTAAATCTGATCCTTTTACCAATAAATTCTGTCATCTGAAGCCCCCTAAAAAATTAGCGTACCTTAAAATCTGAAAAGTCACTCAGCATTTGAAACTGGAATGGCCTTGAATAAAAATTGTGCCAGAAGCAGATCCAGAGAAGTCTCTCCAAAGTTCCTGCCCTACAACACCAGTGTCACACAGGGTCACCTCCATTGCCACCCACTGCTGTGCCACACAGTCACCACTGGTGTTGTCCTACCCCTTGATTAAAGAGTGACACAACCAATCACTTACCTTTGATCAATTCTTCGCTGCTGCAATACATCTTTAATGTTGGCCATTCTCACAAGGGCACTCCCGTTAGGGTGATTCCAGGACCATAACTGACATGGGGATAAACAGCAACACAATGCAGGTTAGAGCTATTCTGTACATTTCTTTTCCTCAGTGCAGTGCACAGAACTCTGTTAACTGGCATACACAGCCCCAAGCTGAATGCTGTGCAATGACCAGGAGCAGTACCAGAACAAAGAGGGCACTTACTGGCATTCTCCTCCCAATGAAGGAGTAGGAGTACAGCTTCAGGTCTTGATCTGCTAAGGAAGACGGAACCACGAAATATTCCGGAAGGCTTGTGGAAAAAATATAATGAAAAAAGGTTACTTTTCCCTACGTTTTTTACCATCTTCCCTCTTGCTGAGTGCTGTGTCACCAGCTCAGTGAGGCTGGCCCAGAGCAGCTCCTGGGCATGGCTGCTGCTGTCCCGTGTGAAGGCTCAGCCACAGCACCAGAAAAGCCCCAGGGACACTGGTGATAAACTGAGTGTCCCACATGGAAGTACAGAAGCACAAAAGCAACAGATGCCAAAACATGACATTTCCTTTAGGGACACGACACTTCCATTAGGGACAAGACCTTCAGCATCTTTCATCTGGGGGCCTCTCCATGGAGCAGCACAATTAAGAGGTGCAGTGCACAGTTGGGTGCCACAGAGGCTGTGGGGTACACAGGACAAGACAGCCCAATTCCCTCCTGCTGGTGTCCCAAGAGACACTTACCAAGTGGAGATCATATAACCTTCATTGACTGAGCACACTCTCCACTCAGATGCACCTGTCCTTTTGATTTCTCTATCCCAGTCCGAGTAAGTTTCAAACAAAGGAGTCTGCTGACCACTGGCACTGCCGATGCCACCGCCACCACCTCCTGGATCTATGCCATTCACCTTCTTTGCTAGGAAAAGGAAAGTCATCAATGCCCATTAAAAAAAAAATAAGTAAAAATCAAACTCCTCACCTGCTTAATTACAAAAATAAGCCAGTAGCATCAGGACTAGTAAAGCAGTGATTTAATGGCAGCTTGATGACACCTGAAGATGTCAATGTATTTTTTCCCTCCAATTTCAATAGAAAAGCAATATAAAATTGGCCTGCTGTGCTGCTTGATAGAAGTCAGGCATATTAATAATCAGGAACAAATGTTATCTCTAGTCACAGGATTTTTTTCTTCAATATGCCAAAGTCTGCAATGTTTTAAAAACGTGAACCCTTTAGGCTACCCTTTAATAGGTACCAGGTCAAGAAAGCAAAATAAAACTTATATAATTTCAGCAAATTTAAATGACTGTGGTATTAACAGCAAATGAAAGAAATGGAAGGCCATGTTAAAATATTGGGGTTTCTATATAAATTTATATTTATATCCACACAAAAAGATGGCCTATCATTTTTTGTCTAGGGACCAGGAGCTTAGAGAGGCTGTTACTACACAGAAGGATCTCCCTTGCTGGTCATTCTTTAGGTGCCAAGAAGACAGCCAGCTGTGTCAAAAAGAAATTACATTTTGTTTCTTGACACTTGAAGTACAGTTTTAGATGGAAGTGGAATAAACTGAAATTCAGTCCTGTTACCTCCCCCATGAAAGCTCTGAGCCTTAGCAAGAGCCTGCCCAAAGGAAACAGAACAGCATCACAGCTCTGCTGACATCCCATAACCTTGTGGTTTCTGCTTTCTGTATGTATCAACTTCATTCTTGCACTGGCATTCTGACTACTTAGGATTTTCAGAAGAGAACAGGACTAAAATCAGACTGAAGTAGTTCTTCAAAGATGGTAAACAGAGAAATACAATAATTACGAAAAGAGTCAATTTTCCTGTTTAATATAGAGATATATAACTATCAAATATGGCCTGGGGAAAAAACAATGTACACATATACCAGAGCAATGCAGGCTTTTTATGTTCCTCAGGAAGCACCACGACAGCATTTCACCTTTTACCTTACTGGGAGTAGCAGGGGTAAGAGAATCATTAAACAGCACTGGGATTGCAAGAGCAAAGCCAGAGATCTATGGGACAAACACCAGGGTTCACAACAACAAGAACACCCCAACCCAACCGAATTTCAAACTCTCTTAGGAACTGCAGCACAGCAGAACAACTCTCCTTTGCCATTCTGGTCTGCTGCTCCAGAGGAACATTTTTACCCACCTTATGTAATTCTTCCACTAGGTATTTTTCCATATAGCAAATGGCACTTTAAGGACAGAGTAAAGGCAACTTTGTGACAGACTACCATGTTATTGCAATTTTATCTGCAAATTGGCTTCCTCCCTAGTACTTTGTAACATAAAAATAAAATACATGGACCTTAATAACTGCCCAAGCTTTATGAGGTCAGAAATTCCATGTGTAATTATGTGTGCAACATAATCACATGCACACTTATTCTTGTGCATGCACAGGGCAGTCATAGAGGCACCTGGATGAAAACCATGCATTGTTTTGCAAATTTGAAGGCCTGATCTCATAATTCCACAAGGTTCATGTTTTGTAACAGGCTGATCAGTGGTTTGTAGTGCCAGCTGCTGAGTTCAGATCTCAGTAGCACAGCTCTGCAGCAGCAGCAAGTTCTGTGGGGAGCTTGTCACCCTACACTTGATGGCTCTCAGCTGTGTCTTGGCTGGGGAACACTCAGCAGTGACCGCACAGCATTACACTAGAAATCAAGTTCCAAAGGCATCTTTGCAGGCTTACCTAACTGACAAGGTTCAGTTGGAGATTGGCCTTGAGCAGAGAGGGTGTGCTCCAACTCAGCAGGGGTGGTGGAGGTTTTGAGTGGTAAGAACTGCCTAGTAAGCCTCTAGGAAAGAAGGTATGGAGTCCCAAGTTGCACAAATCCTCCTGCAATACCACCAGAAGAGAAACTTATTCCCAAAAGAAGGGCAGGTGAGCAAGCCTGCGTGATGGGACATTCACTGGGTACCCAGAGTACCAACAGAGACATACAATAGGAGGATGGAAGCGTGGACTGAGAAATAGGAGTATTCATGCTGGCACAGTTTGGCTTTGTTTCAGACAGGAAAGACATTTCTTTGGATTTTGGCCATTAATGTCTATCCCAATGAATGACTTATAACCACGAGTAAGAGGTTGGGTGCAGAACAAGCCGATTTTGTTATCCCTGGAGAAAGCCTCAAATGCTTTTTGCCACTGCTTCTGGACAGAAGTCTTACTAAAAATACATATTACAAAATAGGAGAAACAGCACAATCCAAGCATTTTCATCCTTACCTGGATTATGATATATTTCCCCAACATACTCAAATGCAAAGAGAAGCTGAAGATCTGTTGGCTGAGAATAATGAGCTATTGCAAGGCACACCTAGAAAAGAGACATTTATTACTGTTATTTATATATCTATATAGAAAAAAAAATACTTCCCTTAATTGTAACACTGTGAAATACACAGAGCTGTGAAAAAGCTAAAAATCAGTCTTTTGATATCTTCTTTAATAAAAAGAGTACTTATCAATCTAACATAAGAACCCCAGAGCATGCAGGGTCAGTTCAAAAGGTCCAACTTAGCACTGTTCTGACAGCAGCCAGCAATCAGTGCTTAAGGAAGTGGGGAAAAACACAGGAAGAACATAATGGAATTGTACCAGGATAATTTTGAACAATTAACAGTTCAGGCATGTCCTGAACTAAAATCTGGTATCAGTATTTAACAGCATTTCGCAGATATTTCAGCTACAATGTTGGCAGTTGGGCCAGGAGGTTTTTCATGTGTGACTTCCTTTTAAAAAGAAACCTTACTGGTTCCTTCCCTAAGGTTATTAAAATTAAGAGTGGAGCACATGATTTAGGATTAGATCCTAGACTTAAAATTTCATCAAGCAGTTCTAGTCTCTGTCTCTTTGAATGTAGATTCACTAATAAATACCAAAGATATGACAAAAACCCTAATGTCTAGAAGAATCAAATTCAGGAAGAAAAAAAATATCAAATAGAGATTTGTGCTGTTATTCTTCAAATTTCAGGTCATGAATGGAGTCTTTAACTTTGTTCTTTTCCCTCAGTATTTGTTTCTGCACTTTACTAAATTGTACCTTTTAATCAGGGACAAAGACATAGTGTAAGCCCACATTCTTACCACCCAAATTTTTTTCTTTTTAATTTTTTCTTCCCTTCAACTTTTCCTGACTTTTCATATTTAGAAACACATTTACAAAATTTATTCAGAGTTTAGCAGTTTTGAATATTATTTTTGAATAACATCCTGTGCAACCAAGAATTTTTTTTCTGTTAGTGACTGTTAGGTCTATTGTGATAGACATAAAAAAAAGATTTACACCAGAGAACTGAAGGAATACCAGTGCTGGCAGCACTGGACCATGGGAACAGAGCTTGAGAGCTGTTATGCTGAGACCTGTGTGGAGAAAGTTGCTGTACTTTTATTGTTTGTATGCAACATACATGGTGTTATGGAACCTTTACTGTATTTTTATATACTTTGGCTTTTGATGGGGACAGTCCTCATCATTTATAAACCCAGTAATGACAGTAGACTAACTTGAGCTGAAAATGTTGTTTCACAAACACTCCCCAACAAAAGAACTCCTGTCAAGTTTTAGAACAACGGTTTCTTTAACTGTTCTCTGCACACTTTCAGTTCTACAATGAAATAGAGGACAGAACATTCCAGCCACCCCAAAACCCCCAAACAGTTCAAGTGTCCCTAAAAAACAATGTAGCAGGACTTTCCTAATGGACATTTACAAGCTCATTTCCAGGACTTGCTAAAATTTTTAATGACATAACTGGAAGCCATGCACATTTTACTAAATCTTGTGATTTCAGTGTACAAATCAAAGCAGAAGAAGCAAGCTATTCAACAATATTTGGCCACTTCTACCAGATTACTTTTGGCATTCATTCACAACGAAACAAAATGGAAATCTGTGTATATGCACATTTTTACTTCCATTTTTCTATGTAGCTTTTCACTACAGTAACTGATTCCAGCAGAACTACTCTTCATCTTCATTTATGGAGTGGAAGTTGAAAGCCTTTTACTATGCTAATCTACTTCCAAGGCTTCAGGACAAACTGCAGGAAAAAAATTCCATTGTGCTGCCAAACAACACAACAGAAATACAGTAAAGCCTATTTTTAAATAGCAGCAGCTGAAATCTCTGTCATTTATTTGCCACATTTGAAAAAGAGAGTATGTGTGTGCTGTGTGAAGAGGGATAAAATGGTGGGAGGGAGATAGCAACCATCCAGATCCAGTTCCCCACAAAAAATATGAGACCATAGCTGTGCTTTTAAATAAAGCAGGAGCTGGATAATGCTCTGGGTGTTCCATGGAATAGATGTAAGCCACACCAGTATTGCATGGGTGAAACAGTCCAACTACAGGTTCAGGACCTCTATTTCTCTTATTTTAAAAAGTGATAGATTTATCCTGCTACTGTCTCTAGTTTTACATTTTAGAAAAGTTCCACTCATAGATACACTAAGCCAGTACTAAAGACATACTAATTTTCTATTTATTCCTCACTAAATCCCTATAATAGCTTTATTGTCTCAGAGATTCAGAAGACAGCACATTCCACAGATCTCTGCAGATTATGGCCATAAGTAGAACGCTCTAAATTGGAAGACAAACAAGTTTTACAGGAAGCGTTCTCATATCAAACTCAAAAATGTTTGGTATTCTTGCCAATTTACAATTGTGTGAGGCTGAAGATATTTAGCTCAGACAAATAACAAGAGAATAGGCTGTTTGTTGGAAAGTTCATTTACTGAAAGCAGTAAACACAATGGCTGTAGTTATTTCATAGTACAAAAGCCATTTCCCTATGTCAGTGTCCCCTGTTCAACCCCTATCTGAGAAAAAGAAATGATACCTTCAGGACACATCCTCCTCTGCAACAGGAATTTTACCAAGGGCAAGAGCTTCAAAGTATTGCTAATGCTCTTGCAGAAGAGTTGTGAACAGCAGCATTTCTGATGTGCTAAATTAGCACAGCCCTGCATTTTCCCTCCTTCCTGAAGCCAGGCTACCTGGCTTATAAACTCCGTGGAAAAATACTGTTTTCCCTTGCTACTGCAATTCCTATCCCAACCTGTAATAGAAAGTCACACAAGCAAGGACTACATCAAGTCCCACAAACAGGTTTTCTAATTTTCCTAGGCTGGAAAACCTATTGGGAAAATAAGCATTCAGCATGAAGAGAATTATTAAAATTCATCTCTATTTTTTAAAATATCTTTTACCTTTGCCCAGGGAAGCTGTGGCTGTGCCATCCCTGGAAATGTTCAAGGCCAGGAGGGGCCTTGAAAAGCCTGGTGTAGTGGAAGGTATCCCAGCCTATGGCAGGGGGTGGAATGAGATGAACTTTAAGGGCCCTTCCAACCCAAACCACTCTGATTCTGTGATTCTATAAGTTTACTTCTAAAAAAAGTTTTCTTCACCCCCTCCAAAGACCATCAAGACAGTATCTTATGCATTCCCAGTGCCTAGAAGCATTACCAATTTTGTGATCTATAAAAAGAATTAGAACAAGGTAATAGAGTTGGGGAGGCAGGAGGAACACATTAGAAAGGGTCAGAACTGTTTGTCCAAAATTCTTAAGAGTTTCATATTATTATTCATAACAATTAGGAAAAAAAAATGTTCCCCTCCATCCCAAGTGTTATGATGTAGGAAAAGCTACTTTTAATTGCACAGGAAACAAGATTTGAGATAAAAAATTTTCCTTGTTTTGATTGAGCATGTGATTCTGAAACAGCTCTCATACTTATTCAAAAAAGCTTCCTGAAGGAAAAGAACTGAGGGAGTTACAAAAGAGAAAGGGACGAGAAAATGGAGATATACTCATGTGCTGTTCTGGGGCACTGCCACGATCCATGTGCCCATCATCCAACAGTCAGAAGACCTCACCTTTTCATACATTTTATTTTCTCAGTCTAATGTCAAATACTGCAGTGCCTAAAAAACAGCAGGAGTTTTCAGTTTGACTGTTTGCTGTCATTTTTGGAACAAAATAATTCCTTTCCTCTAAGGAATGTGCAATACTTCTTTTTTTGCACTGCCTAACTTAAGACTTCCCCAACTTGCTTACCCTTGCTTCCCCATCCTCCACTTCCTCCCACACCCATCTGGCTTTCCTTCCTTTGGAGACTCTATCTTTATTTTAGAGACAAAACAAAATTAAATTGCTAAACAGTGGTGAGCACAAATTTCCATTCCTTCTATTTTTCCTTAACGTGTGTTTCCCAAATATCCACTAATAAAAATGAGGAAGAAAATATTTACCTGGCTGACTAATGCTGAGACAGTATTTTATTAGCATGTATTGGCTGCAACAAGTACTGAGGGCATTTTTTAACAGAAGACATTTCTAAGCTTCTCCATAAAATTTACCTGAAAATAAATGTGTTCTCACAATGTTTCTGCTTAAAGGCAAAGAAAAACACCTCTGAAAGTTCTGCCATGTGCCTACATGTAGTCAAGTCTGTCAGATTGTCCACATCAGAAGCCTCTTTCAAACTTGGATCCTTCTTTTCACAGCATCCAAAGAGATCCTTGGAAAGAGGATCTTTCCGAGATCCTCAAAGAGAGACTTGGAATAATCTCTATTCTAGTAAGGCACCTTAATTAGTTATTGTCCCTCATGCCCTGTTCAGCAAATAGAGACCCTTCCTTAGGAAGAGATTACACTCTCTTTGCCAACACCAATTTATGTCACTGATGCTGCTGAGTATTTCCAGTACGTGCAAGGAACCATGCTTGAAACAAATTACTTAAGTGCATAAAGTTACATCTGTTCTCCTTCTAACTATTCCATATATTTAAAGCTCATTTTAAAACATTAATTACCATGGGTATTGCTTTTATGTTGCTCTAAACAGAAGATTTGCAATCATCTGGCAACAAGTAGAGACATTTATACTCCTGTATTTTGAAATGCATATTTTAGTAGGTAGGTATTTTGTTTTGACCTACCAGGGCATTATTTATAGAGTGCTACTCCTGTGTATTACTAGGATGACATTTAATTACAGCCTGATCTAATCTGGGCAAGTCTGAAGAGAAAGGTGGACCAGGTGATGGTGTCCACAGTTCCCTCCATCCAGAACTCTGATTCCATGGTCAGTCCTCTCCTGTGGCATTCTCCCAGCCAGAGGGCAATGCACCCTCAGCCCAAAAGCAGGTTTCCCCTCACATCAGAACTCAGTTACACTTTTAAGTCTTGGTTTTCCCTACAAAAGTTATGCATACACAGTTATTCCCAAGTAGACAGCTACCAAAATTTTCTTGTACAAACAGTTGGATGTAAATATAAAGAGGCCCTTCAGAACTTTAAGGAGGTCTGATCACTGTCTTCTGTTTTTAAACATCAGGACAACCTTGTTAATATGTACTACCTGAAGGGCAGGAACAGAAACCAGATAAAATCTTTCCATACTGTGGTGCCAGCATGCCATCTAAATGTCAGAAAGAACAAAACAACTCCATTCAATGTGCTGTGTAAGACCACTCTAGATGCGTTCACCAGCATCCCAAAATAATTTATGCAAAATCCTGATACAGGAAAACTGATCTAAGGATCTCATGGTTGTATACATTTATATTTTAATGCTAACAGAATAATGTTATTATGGAAACATTAGATTAGATTACCTGAACCTGATCTCCCTTCAGTAAAAGTGCTTCCCTGCTACACCCTTGCAAAGCTGCAGTAACCTACCTGATACACCAAAACTGCAACAGTAACCACACAGCTGATAATTGTACAAGTTTTCTTCCTCTCTAATAAGCACATTCCAGTATTTGAAAATGGCAGCTGTTACACTTTTGATCACCATCAACATAAGCTCTATAACCACACAGGCTCTAGACCTAGCTGTTCTTCCTATCAGAAGAAACCACCTAAGACCATGTAATTATAAATGCCTAATGTAAGGGCCTTCATAAAAGGGTTTCACTGTTTGCTCTTGCATAAGAAAACGCAGCACAAAGAATGTTAATGAGATGCTGAGTTTATTCTCTCCTCCTCCAGGCTAATCACTCTCCTTTGCTGTGACAGCCAATTAGAAACAGTTGCTGTAAAGATATATTGCAGGAGACGGCTGCTCCAGAGGGATTTTGGAGAAGCTGTACATGGGAACGACTGCTGAACGTGGAAGGTTCCAACCAGCACAGGCAGCAGGCAGAGGGGCAGCCAGAACAGGGGCGAGGCCGGAGCAGGGAGCCCGCGCATCTCCGGGAGGGAGAAGGGGCTGAGCCGGTTCAGCAGCTGCTCGGTCAGTAACTGCACACAGAGCCGCGCCTGGGCAGATGGTCCTTGGGACTTACAGGGCTAAAGTCAAACTTGATCCTACTGAGAAGGGGAATTGTTAAGCTCTGAGAGCAAAGTGGGTCATTCCTTACGAAACGCCGGCCGTGCCTTGCCGTGGCGCTGCCAGGTCAGGGGAGCTGGAGCGGCGCGGAGACACCGGGAACGTGCTCCAGAGCAGGCAGCTCTGCTGGGCACAGCCCGAACAACGCGGCACCGCCGCACGGAGACCGGGGCTGCAAGGGGCACACGAGGGCAAGCGAGGAAATCTCTAGGAATGTACACACACAGGTGATCTCTCCTGTCCAGAGATGCACAGCTCGGCTAACAAAATGTGGAGAAAGAGCCCGGGTTTACGTCAATCGGACAAAACGGTATTTCCAAGAGCTCGTTGGAAAACTTGCTGTGACACAATTAAGGATATCCATAAGGCAGTACACTCAACCCCTGGGTAAATTAAGCATATGACGTTCAGAAAATGTATCAAAGCTTGAAACATTTTCCATAAAAATGCAAACATCTGTTGCACAGCTGCAATGCAGCATTCTGATTCCAGTCCTTAAAAAGATTTATTTAATAAATTAATAACTTTTAAAAGTACAACAGGACAAGAAATACAGGTTTATCTTTTATGATAATAAACAGTAAATACATCACATTACATTTTTTTTCCTAATAGATTTGGCTCTAAATATTCTCCTGCAACAGAATGTGAATAATTTGCAATTCTTCCCCCCACTTCTCTATCAAAACATAATAGTACATAATGTTCTTATCAGCAGAGCTGTTGCTCCATGTAATGACTACAAGGCAGGAATTCATAACAAGATAATAATACCTTTTTTGCACTTTCGGGACCTGCTTCATCAAAACGAAATCTGACAATACGGAAGTCTTTGCAATAAATTATTAACTCAGTTGGGTTAAATTTAAGTTTTTGGTTGGGACCAAGGACCTTTTGCTTCCTCTTGGTGTCATTCACTGCAAAGAAGAGACAAAGTTATTCGACTGTGTTCTGTAAGGAAACACAAGATTGGATCAAACAGAAACAGTAATGTTGCTATCAGAAGTTTCTTATTTATTGACATATTTTGATTCAGGTAGAAAATCTGTTAATTTCTGTTAGTAAAAGCTTATGCTTCACTAAACTTAGGGTAAATCCTATGTTTTAGAAAAGGGGCAACAAATGTGGGCCAGTGCAAGACAATATAACAGGTCAACAGCACCTCTTTGTTTTTTTAAAAAATAGCATTTCTTCATCATGTTCTTCCTCAGATACACATTAATCTTTTTACAGTGATCACAACCAACTTTGGGCACTGAAAACTTATAACCAATAATTTAGATTACCTACAGTCAGAAAACCAAATGTTTAACAGCCCATGCCATAAACAAAATTTGAAAAATTATCACTTTTATGGAATTTACAATTACAAGATGAAAAACGGTCTTAAAAATAGGTTAGTCTAAAGAATCCAACAATCAAATCCTGGTTCCCCACAAGAAATATTTTGTTTCTTCAGATTAAGATGTCAATTGCCATTTGCAGATTTTTGAGGATCACCAGCTATTAACTTGCTAAGAATTAGAGAGGATTGAAAACTACAGCATTTCTCTTGTCAGAAATCCCAGCTATGTCTAATTGTATAAGCTATGTGCTTTTTGCAATCCAGTGTATTTCGGTGGCAGAGATTCAGATGATTCCATATAAAAAATGCTGCTAATAAAATTTTGTACTGCTGTAGCAGTACAAACACCTGTTGATTCAGTGTGGTAGTTACAAATTTGAAGTGTATAATATAAAGACCCAACTAAGTCTCCTGCATGGCACCTCAAGATTTATTCAGCATTTGAGGTTTTTATCCTACTTTTAAATAAACCAAATACTTCAAATCGGGGAAGATTAATGACATAAAACCTCAAGTGTCAACAATTCTGCAGAACTTAACAGGCAGCTAACAGTTTTGTACTGAATAAGAACAAAGCCCTTCCTTATACTTAACTGTTTTTGACATACCTGTGACAATCTGCTCAATGCATGTGAGTGGCACATCGTGTTCACCAAGGAGGAGGTTTTTATAATGGAATTTCTGAAACACATGAACTCACAGCCATTAATTGCAGTTCTGCAGTTTGCAACCAGATATACAGCACAACTTTGAAGAAACTATGATAAAAATCAGGCATGCCTAGGCTTTTCTGTCAGGTACCACCCTGCCTATTCCGAGGTAATTAGAAGCTGTGGAAACAGCTCTCTTGTGCTGCTGAACTGCACACCCAACAGTTTAGAAACCCCAGTGGAATATGCAAAATAACCTCCCTATTTGCACTGAATTTACTGAATTAGTATCAAAAATTACAGTTAGAAATTCAATACAATTTGAAGTATAAAATATTTATATATGGAATATAAGAAATCTCCAATTATTATTACTTTTGTAAGCATAGAAAGCCAAAAATATTAATTTTACTTTCAGGGACAAGTTTTAACAACTATTTTGTGTCAAAAATTAACTTTTTGAAGTAGCGTTGGTCAAACTTCCTAACCATTACTGAAAAAGCATCTTCTACTTTCAGAGCTTTACATACCTTTAGTTAGTGGAACATTTCATTTAAAAGTCCCAAATGGAAGTGCAACCTCTACTGAAAATAACACACAACTCACTACTTGGATTTCCAAACAGTGTTGTGTGTTGTGATGTCCAGAAACTGATCATGATTTTGAATGTCATGAGTTCTGCTTTGACAAAGCAGAAGAGTTCTTATCCCCTTTTCTTGTTGCTCCATGTACAATGAAAACTCATTTCCTGGTTATTTTGCCTCCATCAGTAACACCAATAAAACTCCACCATGTGAAAAGCTTTGCTGATCTGACACTTGTCTAGTTTAAGGAACATTTGCAAACAGCTCCTTTGAGGAGGAACACATCTGTGGTATAATTCCTGCTTTTGCCTTTTGTAAAACCACGTCTTGGGGAAGCCTCCATACATGGAGGTGAATGGAGCTGGATGTACTTCTGTATAAATCTGCTCTGTTCTTGTACTCCCAACAAAGGGATGGAGTAGCAACACATTCAGAACAGGACAGTGGAACCACATCCTGTAGCCTGGTTAGAAGGCATCCATTTACATCAGATATGAGACATATTGACTGTGTGAATAACTTCACTTCTCACATTCATTGTCGTGGTGCACCCATGTGAGCAATAACCAACCTGCAGTGGCATTGGGTCGTCCGTAATAAAGGAAATCTTGAAGTTGGTGCAAACCAACTTGCCCCACAGGTCATACTGGCTTGTGTCTGTTGCAATGCACTTTCTTACAAAATTTACTTCGTTCACCACAATTTCACCTAAAACACAAGAAAGACAGAGGGAAGAGAAGCCTATATAAATCCTGTAGGTACAACAATTCTAAGTCTGTAGTACTGAGGAACCTCCAACTCTTTACCAGGTTCAAGTTATCCACCTCTTTTGGGTAAACATGGAGTTTAACTAACACTATTCCAGGGAAAAGAGAAAACTACCCTTCCAAAATGGACAATATTGTGCAGTAATTAAAATAAAACAAAACCCCAAACAAAAAAAAAAACCAAACAACCAAGCAACTTAAAACCAAAACCAACCCCAGACAACAAAAACCGAAAGAAACCCCATAAGAAACCCAACCCACAGTCAAACCCAACAAACCACACACCACTTCCCTTAGATCCAGAGATAAAGATTTGCAATTCTCCACTATTAAAAATTAATTGGTTTGAACAACTCTGTCCTTTAAACAAGCATACATTCCTGTATATCAGTTAGTGTTTCTTTTAAAAACTGAAATTAGCTGGCTATTGTTAAGTACTTCAGAGAGTTTTATGAACTTCTTGAATTCAGAATCATCAGGCCACATCACATTTTGCATTTATAAAGACATTTTCAGGTGATTTCAAAAAAACAAAGACCAGAACACAAACACATTTCCAACTTTTTACTGTGACTGTCTAACGAAGGAGACATTGCATGGTCTCCTTCATAAATCAGAAGATCGAAATGAAGAAAAAAATAAATTATGCTAATTGGTCTGGCATAAGCTGTAAAATTTTTAAAAAGCATATAGGCAAATGAGACTGAGGACCATTAAAAAAGGAAATCAGTACATGAAATGATACTTTTCAGTTCCACAGCCAAGATTTCTGAAAGCTAAACAGTAATTCTTCTTTAGTAATCTAACTTGGTAATTCCTTTTATTCCTGTACAGGACTTTCATTTCTGTCATTAGATCATCCACCTCCTGCTGCTGCTGTCTAGCGTGGGAGTACAAACATGTTCCAAGAAAAGTGTAATTTCATATTGGGTCTGAGATTTTGCTCAGAAGAAACTAAGGACTAAAGACTGCTGAAGCCTAATTTGGTTGTAATAGGTTTGGCATGTTTAGTCCCAGTTGCCTGAAATGCCATCTCACAGTCATGCTTTGCATGGAACCAGCAGCTCTTCGGGCAGCTGTACTGGCAGAAATCAGTTTCTGTATGTCCAAGGAGTACAACCACAGCCTGGAATAAATTCCCCATTTATCTCCTCATGTAGAGCAGGTATTTTCCTGAGGTGCTTATGACTGCAGCCAAGTAACTCTACCTTGCAAGGACTGCCTTTAGCATCCCAGACACTTGAGACATGAACCTTTTGCTGTCTCGAGGCCCAGCCCCTTCACATGCTCCTCATCCTGAGCTATTTCACCCAGCTGTCCTACTGGTCCTACTGGATCCCTCACCCCTAATATAATCAGGGATCTGCTGGGAAGTCACTAAAAGCAGCAGCAGCATTTCTGCTTTTGGCTCAGTTGTGCAACTAAAAAAATATCTTGGTCCAAGTCTGCAGCCTGGAGCTGGCAGAATTGAGATCTCTGTTCTGGGACTGTTTGAAGATATCAGGAGACAAGTTTCATTGACCTGTGTTATCATACACATGAACTATCTATGTCAAAAGTGGCAGGAACTGCAAAAATGTCTATAAACAGATCTCCTGGAGCTTTAAAGTCTTTCCTCAAACAGTGCTAAACTATGCTGAAATAAGCTTTTGAATAGGAAAATAAAAAATCTGATTCTGACAGCTTCAGTACAAACAGTTAAAAGTTCATCCAAGTCCACAGCAACTGAAAACAATGTCTTAGAATGGGGTACATGAGAATGACAAGCTCTACTTCTGTTAAACACTGTAATGAAAATGTTTCAATATTTAGCATGGTCTGGCCTGAAATGTCTTAATGCCCAGCATTTCTTCAAATAATCTATTTACTTAAATAACTACAAAAGCCCAAATCATTTACTGAAGCAATTTCTCCCCAGTGTTGGTGTTAAGTCTTTAACTATTCAATGTGAAGTTCTAAGTCATGTCCTGTGTATGAAAAAAGCCAACCTCCTCACAAACTGAGTTCTAAGTAATGTTTATTCCTCTCTCTGTATTGCCAGTGTATCACTGCATTTCTAATAAAAAAAATATGGAGAGCTAAATACACCATGAAATGAAGTGCAACTTCCACAGCTTTTCTTTGGTAACATTCACTTATCTGTTACTAAGTATAATTTTTTTACTACCACCTTCTAAAAGCAAATTACTATTACAAAATTATTTCAGTACTTCATTGCTTTGATGTAACAGAACAGTAAAGAAATGAGATACATTCACATATCTTCAATTTGAATTTACTACAGTTTAAAATATGCCTGCTACACCATTCTCTTTCCAGAGCCAGTCCTTTTTACTTCCCTCCTCCATTCCTCATAATTGTGTGGCTACACTGCAACATGTTACTTCTAATCCTATTTTAGTGCAACTGCATTTAGTTTCATTTCATCCAACACAAAGGCATTCTGGATTTTCTGGCCTAGCCTATCTTTTCCTCTAAGGTCTACAGCCCTAACACAGAACTGTTCACATTGAACCTGAGAATTAAGGTATGGCAGGACAAAGAGTGTGTGTGCACACCAACTTCAGCCAAAGCATGAGAAAGTTGGCAGATTTAATAGATGTGGTTTCCAAACTCCTCTAGAAAGTGAAGGTTTTTTTCAAGATGCAGGAATTTTCTATGACCCATCTTTTATCCCTCATTTGGATATCTATAATGAGCAATATAAAAAAGGGGCAAACCTTTCAAAATGAAAATGTAGCAAAGTAGATAAACAACGTGAGTAGCAAGTGCAGTACTTGCACAATGAACCCTTCTTGTATTTGTAGTTGAGTAGGTGATTTTTCTATACAAGACAACAACACAGCTATTCAGAGATATTACACTGCACATTTCTACAATGTAGCTGCTGCTTTTTTCCAGTAAACAGTCACAAGTTGTTCCAGACACCGAACAGCAGTCAACACTTCCATGTGACTCCAAGAGTCAAAGAATGATCTCAGGAGACAAGAGCAGTTTGTTTAAACTTTGACAGGAAACCAGAAGAGAAATTATAGGTTGCCACCCTTACATAGAAAGCCTAGTCATGTTTAATAAAAGTATCTCTATATTGAATACATGAATCACAAAAATAACAGGAGATATTGAAGGATCTATCGAGCTAATACACACTCCACCTAACACACAGCCTCAAAAACTGTTACACTTCAGAAACATTCTGCTAAATCTCCCAAAAGCACATGCAATGTGACTGGTTCCTCCTCTTTTGGATGTTAAGAGAATTCATGGTATGTGTCTAATCCACCCTAATGCATAACCCACTACAATCAAAATAAAAACCAAGCAGCAGAGCCTGGGAACACGTGGGAGCTGGGAGAGGCAGGACTAACCCTGCTGAGCACAGGGATCAGCTGGAGGGATCACTGGATAGCACAGCTGTGCTCTCCCCCAGCCTGCAGCCCCACTGCTCTGTGCCAGGCTTTGTGGCAATTTAGTTCCTCAAAATTTTAAACACAGTCCTCAATCACAAACCTCCTAAAATAAAGGATGTTCTACACCATTTTCACTACAATATTTTTGTAACTTTTGGTGCCCTGCCTCACAGGATCAAGTTTAATTTTTTTTTGTTTTTCTTTTAAAGGTAGCAATTTGTAACTTTTCAGGGAAGAAGTCTGATTTGAGTAGCATCAAGGACCACAACTCGTGCATTAGCACGAGGTGACGCCGACTGAGCAGTTTTCAACAGCTCTAACATTACTGACTGAACACAGCGATGCTGCATAATGATATTTTATATATACAATATTTTATATATACAGACACATACACAGATCAATACATTTACAGAGAGATGGAGCATGGCACATATACATATATACACATCTGATAATGTTAACAGGCAGTATTTTTATCCCATTAAAAACCTGATACTAGCTAAAGGCAATGAATGGCTGAAATCATACTCCATAAATTAATAATGAAAATCCTACAGGCTCAGTAAGTTTGCAGGTACCCTACATGTTGCTGAGGGGACCTTCCCAATGCTGTACTAGAAGCACAAAAACAGATTTATCAGCACAAACTTTCTTTAATAAGCATTGAAGCTCTGTGGATATGTTTAATGTCTAATATACATAAGCATAACAGAGGTTATTAAGTACTTTATGCAGTCATATAATTTCTACCTACATCCATAAAGAACTAGCACCTGAATGCACTTAGGAAACTGAACTCTTGTTTCCCATTTATAATGCTGATAGTGATTATACCCAATAGGACAACAGAAAACCAGCTTGTTTATGTGAAAGATAGTCTTAGTTCACAATAGGAAAGCCCAACTTAATTCAAGTAGCCATTTAACCGTTAAGAATGCACAATAATGAGTTCACTTGTAAAATATTTGGCAAACAATTAACTTTTGGAAATTCCCAAGTAATAATTTGCCATAAAAGCTTTATTAAAAAGTAACTGAAATCTACAACATTTTTGCCCCTTTATCTGCTCTCCTATGGAGAGAATACCAAAATTGTATGAGTTTATTAGTATGCGCCAAGCATTTAGATGTAAATGTCTCTAATCCACTTCTAAATGAATCTTCTGTTCAGTGTGCTCAGGCACTTCCAAACTTAAGAAAAAAAGTATTTGTAAGCTCATGAAGTAATTGTCTTTCATCTATTTTCTGATTTTCATGAGCTCTTACAAGGTTGTTCCAGAACAGCTCAATTCTGTTACTATTGGGGAACAATAAAAAATATGCAAGAATTTTCAATAGGAAAATCTGAGATTTCTACCAAAGAACAACTCTGACAACAGCTTGGAGAGTGGTGTGTTAAAAATGCACAGTACCAAGAGAGCTTGCTTTGCCAGTCCTATTAGAAAATTGTTATTAAAATATCATGAATGAATATTTTAGTTTCTCTAGTGTTCTAACAAAGAGAAAAGAGCTTAGATAAATTTTTAAAATGTTCAGTAAGGGAAAAAATAACAAAAAAATAAAGGCTTCCTGGTAAGTCTTCAAAGATAATCTCTGTATTTCCCATGCACAATAACAAGACTAAAATCAGTATTTGCCTGGTAATGGCTTATCTTCATGAATATTGGGGAAAAAAAAAAAACAAACAAAAAAACCAACAACAAAAAGACCCCCACCACAGCTGGGACCTGAGAAGATAGTTGTTTTTCTGAACTAGGACAGGATGCTCCACAAAAGTTTTCCCCACATCTCAGGACCGCAGCGAAGGACACAAGAATGTAGAGTAGGCAACAAACAACAGGAGTTCAGATGGCAAGAAGGGAACATCCATCAGGGGCAAAGCTCTCATTACCAAACAGATCAAAAATATAGTATTGCAGCAAACTAAAAACCTGCTTACAGAGTTGCTGTAACCCAGGAACTTGCATTACCCCTAATATAAAACCAGTTCAATATTCAACAGTCACTTCCACCTCAAGTCTTGTGCTGGCACTGCCATTTGTGACAGACTTTGTTAGTCACATCAGAGAACTGATCCAATAGAAAATGGATTTTTTCTTCCTTTTTTGTCAGTTCGAATTTCATCTGAATTAACTCTGATCAGGCTTGTTCTTTGGTTGCACAAAAAAGTGTCAGCATCAAATAGTTAATAAGAACACACCTATGGTGAGAAAAATAGAATAATAAACAGCTCCTCTTGGCACTTGTATGTTTGGTTGGGCCAAATTAAAAGAAATTCTATCACCAGAACCCCTCCAATAAGAGTTTTAGCAATGATTTGGTCAGAGTTCTGTAATGTGAATGACAGACAAGCCAGCGAGGAGCGAGTGTGTTTGGTGTTTTACATATTTTTAAGTCTGGCTACATAAACTACATATTCCCAAACCCTGACTTTGCCTAAACAATATAATCAGTAACAATTTGAGAAGACTAAGGTTTTCATCTTGTTATAACTATGTTACCAATACAAGTTATGGATGCTGAACGTGTAATGTACTACTGAGTCTTGGTTAAATTATACAGGTTTGATTTAACAAATAAATTAATACAGAAACATTTATTTAGAACTTAGTTTGGAAACAGTTCACTGAAGACTTGCTTCATTGGAAGAAAATACAACCGCCAAGAGACAAAGTCCCCAGTAGCTTGGACAGATGACAATTCAGAATCAATGCTATCCCCTCCCTGGATTTTAATGGCTTCTAGCATTAAACATACGTGGGGCAGAGTGGGCAGAAACCAATTACTTTGCAACTTCTTTGCAAAATACACATGTAAAAACATTAAAACACTTAATTTTAAAACAGGGTCATCCTTCTAGCTTCAAGGAATTACTCCCATATTGGTCCATGGCTAGTCTGTTGAATATAGGAAATTATTTTTGCAGATGTTTACAAATACTTAAAATATATTACTAGTCAGAAGCTTTAAGAAATGCCTTTCATAACAAAAGGCAGGACAAAATTACTCCACCCAGTAAAACCTACTTCTAAGATTGTATCTAGTACTTAGCTTCTGCATGTAGACTGCCTTGGTAGTACTTACATCGAGCCAATCCTTAAAAAAATCAAACCCAAACACAAAACAAGCAGTTAACTGAACCCAAACCACGCCTGAAAATTTATTTTGAGCCAAACAAACAAAATAGCTGTAACAGAAAAGAGTACTTAGTATATACTTACTGTAAGTGACATCTCATTGCAAATCTAAGTCAAATGTTTGGTTCATTTTTAAACTTCTTGTAGTATGAAAAACTAGTTTGCTAGTTTTTCTGAAACCTGTTGTTTCAGATTTCAAATCCAGAATTAAAAACTCTCATAACTTATATAAAACTTTTGGTAACCTTTGTGTAGACCACAAAAACATTGAAACATCTACCGTAGAAAAAGCTTTAGGAAATTGCATTATTTTCCAAATTGCCATTCTGGTTCTTTAATATGGCCATCCTTAAATGTTGAAAATAATTTCATGCTCTTGTGTGACACTGATTACTGAAAAAAAGCTGCAGCTACAAAGCTGTTTGGCTTTCCTTTTGCAGTATCACATATTAATTTTAAAAACAAGCAAATTTTGACAGTAACATTTCAGTTTCAAATACTAAATTCAATGCAGGGAAAAACCCTAACCCTACAAAATATGATGTCTTACTCAGCTGCACAAGGAGGGAGCAAGCCTTGGCCAGCACTCCACAGCACTGGAAATGAGAATCAACAGCTCGAGGGGCTTTGGAACAGTGAGGAGCTGCCTCCACGCAACTTCTGTTCAGGTGCTCTCAGCACTGAGAGGCCATCACCACTCACCAGTAACACCTGCACATCCTTAACACATCAGGCAATGCCTTCCTGCATATCAACAACTCATCCAGAAATATCCACAGGAAAAGGCACCGGCAGTGACAGCACATCACTTGTACCCACTAAACAATCCCCGTTCTCTCTTTGAGGCATTAAGGCAAAATGATTCCTAGCGGCCAAGCAGGGCAGACCCGAGAGATCTCGGGGTTACTCATTAACCTCATTATCCTGGTCCCTGGCTCACACATCCCCGCCCAGCCCCCGGCCCGAGGCGGCACCGAGCACTCACTGCACAGCGTGGCCTCTGCTCTCCAGCTCTGGGACACCACGGACCAAACAAAAATGCCAAGAAGAGGTGCAGGGGTCCAACGCAGTGAGAAAAGAATGTACCTGGGGCACTAATGCACAAGAGTGCCTCATCGAACAGTGTATTTCCCTCTCCTATCACATGATATGTTGCAGCTGCTATGGAACATATGACTCTGCAGGAATTGCAGAAAGCAGAAAAAACACAAAAAGCTGGGAGCTAACTTGTGAGAGAAACAGACTCTTCTAAAAGATTAAAACTTTCCATGATACAGTCCTTAAAACCCCCCAAAATTAAATCTCTACAGTCACTTGCCTTTCTAAAGGCACATAGATATAAAAAAGTCAATGAGAATCAAAAAGCAGGTGGCAAAGCCAATCAGCATTATTAAATAAAAGCTAAATATATCCAATGGCAAAAATCTTGAACATTATACATAATTCCACCTCAGTAGAAAACAGGAACTCAGCACAACCAGAAAATGTTCAGATTTAATCAAAAAGATGATTATAGATACAGGAAACTCCCTTTTTAGGGCCAACTAAGACAAGCTAAAGGGAAGCAAAACAAAGTGGACAACTTCTGAAAATCACAACTTCCATGAAATGGAGGAATATGGCTTGATGTTTGCTGTGTCTTACGAGAACTAGGGTTTATCCAAAGGAACAGGATGGTGGTAAAGTCAGGAAAAAAAAAATAAAAGGACTTGTAACAGCATGTAATTAAACTGCTGAACTTGTTACCATGTGGAGCTGTGGGGTGATAAACGTTTACACGGCTATAGAAAGCAGCCACATAAATTCAAGTAAGACGAATCCGGCAAGAGGAATTGAACATGGTAGCGCTGTTTCTGCGATACCCTGTCCCCACTAGGTGCCCGCAAGAGGGAAGTCCCCACGCCGCAGTCTGCAGGGAGCAGGAAGGGCAGCGGGAGCAGCTGGGAGCGCCGCCCGCTCTGCTCCCCTCTCCCTCGGTGCCTCCGCGGCCGCCGGCAGCGAGAGGCGACATCTGCCCCCGCCCAGCCGTACTTGTGACCTGCCCTTCACCCACCGCGGCTCTGACCGCGCACCGGGGACGGCTCTAAGGGTCACTTCTGCCCTCGGACCATGAAACAGGGGGCAGACACAACAGCACACACAACTGCTTTCAACAGCGCCTCACCCCCACTGCCCCTTGAACTTGCCTTTACACGAGCAAGCCTTAAAAATTACTATTCTAATTCAGTTTAGTCTATAATTTTATAACATTTTCTAGCCTTTTTGTAAAAACTTGCAGGTAACGACAACTATCTTAATCTACTAGCAAATTAGCATACGGAGCAACAATTTAACTACCTCAAGTGGAAATTAAGATTGGCGAGGAACAATCATTTCCTCACACTCAATCAGACTGGTTACATAATCTGCTGCAGAATGCCCTGTGCGAGCGACAGGGAGGACCTCTCTGCCTGGTCTTGCCTAAACCACAGTGTGGCACTGGTTCCAGTACAGACACCGTGCTGGTGCACTGTCCATGCCTGTCCTGCACCTTGTGCACACTGCTTTGCCATTCCCGTCATGGAGACACCCTCTGTATTCACAGCCCACTTATGCTGGACAGGTGTTTTGAATGCTCAGGTTGACGACTTGAAAACGCTACAGACACAGGTATGGAAAACAGGCTACAGCTGATCACCAGCACAAAACACACCTTCAGGTTTAACAGCTTCAACTCCACACTCCCCCCTAAGGCACACAGACTAACTTCCTATCAGCCAGGCAAGGCACTAACAGACTGACTGGTAAACTACCTGCTATTTCTGTAATTTTCCTCTTTGACATGCTTATAAAACCAGCAATGCACACAAACAAAGGGGAAAAAAGTGAAACTGTTACAGAGGCCAACTCTTAACTAACTGCAGAAACTCTCACTCACAGAGCTAACACTAGGAAAACAGAGATACAGAAAGAAAAAGGAAACGGTTTTATAACTCCATCTCAAACCTTTATCATGTGTTCTGGAATTAAATGATACCAAATTCTATAAAATTACTTGCTTTTCCCTACTGCAGTATCAGTGCTGCCCCTCACAACCAAGGGTTTTTACTTGTTTTAAATTTTACTTGTTCCTTTTCCCAATAAAGAACCCTCCTCAGGGCATAGTTCCACAGAATACAGACTTTTGCCCCAAATTCTCATGAGATGTGGGCTCTGGGCTCCAGAGGAAGCTTTTAAAACAAACACTACAGGTTGAAAGTTGATTCCAATGAAATTTTTTGTTCAGTAAAACCCACTTCATTTTCTGACCAGATGTATTATTTCCTAGCCTGTAACTCTTTGTCCTAACCTCCACTGCACAGAAATACAAGTTGGACAGCAGGGTATTTAGCTCCTTTGGAATTAGTAAGCAAGCCACTCCCTCAGAGTCACTACATTTTAGGAATCAAAAGCTTAATACAACCATTTGCAGGTTTTGAAGATTGCTAAAGCCAGTACCCGCTTGTGCTAATGTAACTTAATTCCAAAAGAACTCCTTAAAAAAGCATAAAAACCATTCAGCCACTCAGGTTTATCTCTGTTCCTGTGAGTAAAAGCAATTTCACACAACTGTTAGGGATAGGATATTAGGAATGCCATACTGAAACTGTATTCACAAGGAAGTGCAAGTCAGCCTTAATATAATTAAATGAGTTGGAATTTGGCCAGAAACTTGGGTTATGACAAATCCAAAAGCCAGTCTATCCAACAGTACAATGTGTACTTGTTTATGCACTTTTCTACAGCACAGTTGATGACAGAAATAAAAAAAATGTGTTTAGGCTGGTGCTTAACTTTAAACAGGAAGAGTTGCATTTAAGTAATTTTAAATAAGTCTCTTCTAACACCCTCCTAATGCTCATACAGACTCACGAACAGATTTTATTAGAGCTACTCTGTGGCTATACAGAGCAATGAATTTTATTGAGAATTAATTCCAAATAATACTTTAGAATGATATGGAGATGGAAATTTTATGCCTGTGGTACATCATACTGTGGCTTCTATGTAACTTGGGGCAACTTAGTACAAATGTCCCAAAATGCTGACTTCAAAGAGAGTGCAGACAAGGAAAATAATGCAAAGAGGGAATAAATACAAGCCAGTTGAGAAAAACAAACCCGGTCAGCACCATTTTAAGAGTACTTGGGAGTTTCACAAACACGGAATGAACCACACTGCAAAAAGTGGCAGCACAGAAGTTACTTTCTGTAACTGCTCATGGCCAGGCCCCTCAGCAAAGGCAAGATGTGCTACATTTTGAGCAAAGCACTCTCGTACTGCCTTGCATTTGCTGTGGAATGTTAAGAGAAGAACATGCAGTCACTTCCTTGTGAGTCAACGGCCTTGGATGAATATCAACTGCAACATAATCAGTGAGATGCCAAGTGGTAAGCAGAAGTTTTGCAAGCTTAAAAATATAACTATTTCAAATATCAAGCAATCTCAGCAATGTATTTTAAGATATTTGTGCCTCAAGCAAAATCTGCATTCTTTTGTTTCATGAAGAATGGCAGGCAGTTATTTACTCTTTCAGTTGAACCTCTTCCCTTCCACAGTATTTCAGTCTCTTAAGCTTAAGGTACCTCACTAGACCATATCACATATCAATTAGTACTGCTTAACTAGCAACAGGACCATATAAAGCAGTGACAGAAATATTTTTTAAGAGCTGTTTATACCTACATCAGTGTGTGTATAAATTCCTATTTTTAATATACATTCCGAATGCCAAGAAAAAACTGTATTATGACATTGTTTTAAACTCAAAATTACCCTGAGAAACTGCAAGCCAGATTTATTACTGTGATGTACAGTTTACAATGAAAGTAATCCTGAGAACAGTAGCTTGCTCCTTCCATATCTGAAAAAAGGCTTTTAGAAGTCCTCATTGATCAAACTGTCATTTACCAGAGATTATTTCTTACTTAAAATATAAGAGTCACTGATACTCTACATTTGTATAAATATGTAATGATGAACAATAATAAAAGCATTGCTTTTTTTCACCCACACCCCAAAAGGTTATTCTGTAGTGGTCTGAAGGCACAAATTCCAAACTTACCTAACATCAGCATATTCAATAAGCACAAATGAATAAAGATGACATTAGAAATTTTCCGATACAGAAGTTGATCATCCCCACAATACTGGAAATTCTATACCTTTATTTTTCTTTAAAATAAAGGAAGACTCTGACATAGGCTTTGATACTGGGTTCTGCACACAGGTAAATATCTCACTATCTGATGAAAGTGAAATTATCAGTAGTCTTCCAAAAGGTGTCAAGAATATTAAAACACTTAACAATGGCTTAATTTCCAATACTCACAATAAACTCAAGATATTATTCTATACATAGTGACACATCACACAGCAAAATTGCCTATATAATTACTTAGTGTTTCAGGTGGGTTAGAATAATTTTCTACAGACACAAATATCGTTACCTTTTCCTGCTCAAAAGTAGTATTCCCTCAAGGAGCAATGCTAAGATTAAAATATACCAAAACCAATACCAACAGAGGCATTTGTCAAACTCCTGATTCATGCCTACCTGGTAAAAGTACTGGTTCCAGTTTTTTAATCCTTGGTTCTGATGCTATATTGTCATCAGCCTAAGGGGAAAAAAAAAAAAAGATCATTTACTTAAGACTCAGAACTTTACCATCAAACAATCAAACATAAGCCTGATCTGATAGTACAGAGGAAAAAGTTGTTTTGACTTAAAAAGTTCATTTAAAGGAGCTAAAATCCAATTGTAGCAAGAGTTTTTAACAATTTTGAGGGCATTTAGATTTAGTACCAAAAGAATAATAAAATATTTAAAATATTCATGATTAACAAATTGGGTAACCCAAACTATAACAAGTCACAGGATGAACAAAAACCAATTTGGCTTGACATTCCATAATGGCTCAAGATCTTCAACAAGTTTTACAGATACAGACACTCAAGTCCAAAAAACCTTTCTATTAACTTCTAATATGCACAAGTTTCCAACACAGGAAAGATTTCAAAAAAACCCAAGGCCTAGAACTTGCCTACTTGAACTTCAGTTTCAAACCTTAAAAGTAAACATCTTCTATAAAAAGACTGGAACCTTTGCTGAAATAACCCACGGTTCCTACAATGATAGCAATATAACCATTTCCCAGGATTAGGAATATCCAGAACTGTGTTACATCGACATCTCACTTTTACTAAGAAATTGTGAAAAAACAAAAATCGGTCAACATGTCGCTAGAAGAGGTCCTGCCTTGTCTAAAGTAAATAAACAGCACTTTGTGTCAAGTGCACATCCAGATGACACAAAAAATCCTGGTGGTTCTCGACACACTTAGTATTATACGCGCTATATAGAATTGATAGATATACTTGGTTTTCTTATTCATGCCATCAAACAAGTTCTAAACGTGAAATGATGGCTACAAGTGAGAGTTTAATTATCTGCACAGCAGAGTAGCGCCCGCTGCTTTCTCCTCATCCCTCCCAGAGCTGCGAGCAAAGCGAGCCCAAGCACCTAAAGCATAAATCACAACTTTCCAAAATAATCTCGCGCGGGCCGATTTTAATGAACACAAGACTACATTTTGATAGAAGTCCTGCTTCACGACCACAGTGTCCTCTGTCCGTGTGCGAGGCGGAGACGCGGAGGCCGAGGGGCTGCACCCCCCGAACCGGCTGCGCAGCTTTTGTTTCCGGGTGCCACGAAGGGCTCGGGGCCCCGGCAGCCCTTCCACAGGTGCTGTTCGCCACCCCCGGGCCGGCGGGCACAGCCCTCGGGCACAGCGGGCACAGCCCCCGGGCCAGCGGGCACAGCGCCGGGGCGGCACCTCGGCCAGGCACAGGGACGGCCCGGGGCAGGCAGGGCAGGGAGGGCAGGTCGGTAATGGCAGTAAAAGGCGGTTACCTGAGGCAGAAGGTACGACTTGAAGGTGGGTTTGGGCTGCTTGAGGGAGAACATTGTGGCCGCCGGCGGGCGGGCGGGCGGGCCGGGCC
>VZRX01007797.1:115392-150136 GCA_013398075.1 Notiomystis cincta | reverse complement strand
GGATTGCCACAGCTCGGCCTCAGAGCCCCGTGGGAACCGAACCCCCCGTTCGGGGGCCTGCGGGAGTTACTGCACCCAGGGCAGTCTCGTAAGGCAGCGGTAAAACCCAGCTCCAGCATGGTGGACAGAGCCGGTGGTGAGACACTGGCACAGGCTGCCCAGGGAGGTCGTGGCTGTTCCATCGCCGGCAGTGTTCTGTGAGGCCTGGAGCAACGTGTTCTAGTGCAAGGTGCCTCTGCCCATGGCAGGATTTTGGACTGGATGATCTACGGTCCATCAAAACCCCTTGACATTCTGTGAATCACTTACTGCTATGGAGTTCTTCCCCTGTCATCCTTTACACAAAGTGTACACATTACTGCTGTGGGGTGTGTGCAACACTCAGGCACATGGTGTGACTCCTGAGGATGATTCTATGCAGGGCCAGGAGCTGGACTTGATGATCCTTGTGGGTCCCTTCCAACTCAGCATATTCTGTTCGATTCTGTGATCGCTGGATGATGCCCCAGGCAGCTGCTGCACTCACCCTCCCACTCTGCAACCCTGCTGACTGCAGGAGCTGGATGTTGATCCAACATCCATCTAACTCCCTTTAAGCTTTCTAGGCACTTGTGTGTTGCTCACCTGAGCTTCTCCAGAACATGGAAATAACACAGGCACTTTCCTAAACTGCCAAAATCCATCACTGCTCTCTCTTTTAAGTAGGAAACCGAGTAACTGCTCCTGTTTGCTTAGTGGCCCATGGCACCCATGAAGGTCCATACTGCAGGTGATTATATGACTGCTCTCAACTTGGCCTCCACAGTGGAAATATCTCCTATACAAAACAACAGTTTGGATGGAAATGTGGTTTAATGGAGCTCCCTAGATCAGGAATACAAGGTCCGTCAGCTGTGAGATCTAAGGAAGCGGGAGAGTCTGGGTTCTGATGATGATCCAGTCACAAGAGAACCACCAGGTTCCAAGCACCAGGTCTCTCCAGATTTTGGAGCCAGGTCTGATGTGTTCAGTAGGGTAAGAAAGGCTGGCCCCTGCCTGCAGGTGCACCACAGCCATGGTTCCAGCTGTGAGCCACGCAGAGTTCACGGCAAGCAGAGATGAAGGCTAGGACCTGACAAACAAACTGCTGGTGTTTTGCAGCCTCACCTTATTAAAAAGAATGATTTTGGTCAGCATAGTGTCCTGAAAATGGGACAGCTCACATGCAGTGTAACCCTAGTAAAGGCCTGCTAGAGCATAGTGGGGAAGACTCCAGAAAAATGGGCACATTTTTAGACACAAAATGATACACACAGCACTCAACCTCAGCTGCAAGATCAAGATCTTACCTCATTAATAGAAAGTATATTATATTGCGTTATAGACACTGGGATTTTTTGTGAAGTCTGAGGGTGTGTGTTCAATGAAAGAACAGACTTTAGGGCACAATCTGGATTCCCCAATTTAGAGGAGATGCCCCACTGATTGCAGCAGAAAGGTTTGATTGAACAGGGAGGAGGGAAACAACCCACTGGCACCTGCCTAGATTGAGGAAAGCTTATGTGCATACATTTAATGCTGTTCAACATCCCAGGGGAGAGCACCCTGCTCTTGGACTTGTAGATAGAGAAGACAAAACCAACCCCAGTGTACTTTTCTAAACAAGTGCACCTCCTTGCATGAAGGTCCCATCTTATTGCTGTTAGCACACAATGCCCTTCACTTTATCCTTTACTTCAACATATACCATTTTTATTTTATGCTGCAAACATCATTGTCTAAGTGGGATTATTCTAAGTGGGACTCAGTCCATTTTAGAGAGTGCACTGTGCTGCAGATACTGCTGATGGTGTAAAGCTGAGTGCTGTGAGAGCAAACCACAGCTCCTCTCATCCCCTTTCATAACCTAAATCCTTTGGATGTTTGATAAGTGAGAAACAGTGTGGGACTTATCTTTAGCCTTCTTTAAAGTTTTTGTTCATATTCAGAACACTGGTGAAAGGGAATTTAACTCAAAAAAGGGTGAAGAGAAATGGAGGGGGTGAGGAAGGCAGAAACTGCCCAGACTTGAAATTGCACATAATGAGTTTGCCAGTGATATTAAAAATTATGATTATTTACACCATATCAGAATTACAAGAGTATTTCTGAATCAGCACAGACTTTTTAGGAGTAACTGCAAAAGCAATCTTACTCATGAGAAGATGATCACAGGATAGCAAAAATTTCCATTGAGGACCGCACTGACACATTGAAAATTGCAGTGCTGTTCTGAAAAGGAGCAAACAAAATCAAAACCAAGGTCTCACAAGATTTGTGAGGATTGTTACTGGAACTGGTTACAAGTTTCCACTGAAAGAGTTCTATGCCAGTAGGAGAAGGCAGCTTATTTGACAGAATTGAGTACTTTGGAGAAGCAAGTTAATTGTCACAACTTGCAGTGAGATGCAGGCAGAGCAGGACAGGCAAGTAGATCAGGATAGACAGGCAGGGCAGGGCAGACAAGGCAAAAGGGCAGGCAGGGCATGCAGGGAAATCCTCTGGCTCCTTTTTGGCAATGAACTCAACTGCCCATCTCTGGCCATCCCAGCTCTGCCTCACTTTCTTCAAACAGTTCTGCTAAGCCAGAGACTTTTGAGAATGCCTTTGTTCTATGAGAGCAGTCTTGAAAGAATGATGGGAAGACAGCTATGCAACAAAGCCAGCTGAACTGAAAAGACTGCAGATGTCTGGTGTTATTATTTAAAAAATATTTTTTTCCTTAGCACAGTTATTTTCCTTGCCTCTACCTTGCTAGTCAGTGGTATCTCCTGTGTGCCAGCCTGACCAGTACCCTTTCACTTGGCCACTGTCACTATGAGAAGCAGCCTGGCCTGCTCTCCCTGTGGTATCTCCTCCCACACTGTGTGGTTGTCTCCCGGGGCTCTTTTTACACACAGTGCCACTGTTTGTGACAGTGCAGACAATTATGTTAGCTATGGCTGGGGTGCACAACCTGCTGTATGCACGGCACACTCAGATTAGGCACCTTCCTAAAAGCTCTGATACAATCTCACAAGGCAACTCTAGTTGGGGAAGTGCTTTGGCTTGTGCAGTGTGTGATGGCTAGGGTTAAATCAGAACAGATTTTCACAATGGTCCCTTTTGATCTCTCAGCAGATTAGAGAATGGCTTTCATTAGACATGTTCAGGAACAGGTTAGACCACCATCTGCCACTGATGCTATTGACATAGCTGAACTTGCCTAGTGCAGATGATCTCTTCCAGGCCTGTATTTCTATGGCAACTTACATGTTTTCATAGCTCTCTGAAGACTGGTTCAATTATTGGTTTGAACTCAGAGACAAAAGGACACAAGTGTTGTCTGATTTTACAGCTGAGCTATGTATCCAGAGCCATAGCAAGTGTGCAGCAAGTCTGCAAAGTCAGGGATTCACTGATGAAAGTCAGTTCTATTTTTCACTGAAAGTGGTACAGTTTATTACTTTACTTGAACACCTCTCTACTTGTGCACTCAATTGTTTGCACCCAAGTTGCCTCAGTCTGTACTAAGAAGTGTGGGACTCTGACTGGGGACTTGTGAGGGAGTTGGCCTAGAGATCTGTATTACCTTTTACAGAATAAAACCATAATGCCTTAAATTTATTAAGCAGTTGGTAAAATAAAAAAAAAGTCGTTCCAGAATGTCCTTGATGAAGATCTAGGAGAAGAATATTTAAAATGTGATTACTTACATAAAACAGCAACTTTGACAGTCTTGGCCAATATATGTAAAAGACATAAAAACTATGCAGAGGTTTCAATTTCTTGAAGTATCTCAGGAAAGAAGGCTCCTTTGCAGGGCACATCTTTGAAATGGAGGCTGTCTTCTTTGTGTGGAGGTTTAATGATACAGAACTTTGCTATGTCACACAAGGGTACTTTCCTTATTAATCATTGTGTAGGTATTACTTGCTATTCATAGCACAGTGTTCTACCTTGGCTTGGAGTATTTCACACAGGTATTGTGTGGTAGTGACTATTACTGGTGCTTCTAAACTACAATCCAATCTTTTCCCATGGCCCTTTTTGAAGGCTGTTGGTTTGCTCAGGTGATAGCTTGCTGAGCACAGCCGTCCAGTTAGGGCAAGCAAAGGGAGATGTTTGCATCTAGAAGCATGCAGGATGAAGCACTGTGGTTTTATAGGGGGGTTTCATGTTGTAGAGACAAAAGAGGAGCAGGCACATGAAATTATGCACCCTCTTTTTCATTACTCCAACACCAAGCACTAGGTGGATACCAGCACTTAAATATTGCACCTGAACATCTGCAAAGAATAATTTAAAGGCTGTTATGAAGACATACCTTACATCCATTGTAAAGATAGAGGCTATCAAACATAAAGCACCACTTTGCCATATCAAACTCTGCAGATAAGGCTAAAAGTTGAAAAAAGCAAAATAAAATTGCAGTTTTAAGAAAATCTGTAGTCTTTATCTATTTCTCCCAAGGCTTATAGTTTGTCAGCCTACAATGCAAAGTACTTCTGGGTACTGTTTTATGACTACCCCAAATCCCTGTGCCTGGCACCATTTGAAATGGCCTTTAAATGGCCACATCACTTTATGCCTTCCTGTCTGATGTTGAATCACAACAGGGGATCAAAATCCACGATTAGGCTGAATTTTCAGCTTAGGTGACTGCTGCATGTGGTAGAATATTTATCTGCAATGGTTACAGTGAGAAGAAAACACCTCTAGGGCTAATGTAGCCTCATAACCCAGCAAACAGAGGCTAATTGTCACTGCTAGTAACAGGCCACAGGCTTTATGCTGACTTTGTAAGGTCCTGAGGCTTGTCAGGACTGCTTTGTCTGAACTTGCCTTAACCTGCCTCGAGCTGTCCCTTGTTTATTCAACTGTGAAAGCAATTTTTCTAATGACCAGGAAATTCAGGTTCATTTGTAGGATTTAAAGGCCAGTGATGAAAAACAAGCTACAACTTCGTAGCACACATAAATATGTCCCTAAAGTAGCAAAAAATAAGGACAATGAAACAAACATGAACATCCTGCTCACCCTACAAAGGACCTGGGATGCTGACAGCTGGCAGTATATCCTCACTATAGCCACTGACCATTAGACCCAGAGGATCAGAGCAGGTGTGAATAAACATCAAAATAAGAGGTAGATAGTAGGAAGTGTGCATCAAATAACTTACCTTTTTCTGTTTTTCCATTAGTAGCATAGTAGCATTCTTTTCTGTTATCTCTTCTTGTCTCTTCTCTAATTAGATAGATCTAAACTAGTAACAGTTCATATATTAGACTGTAAAAATTTGTTGCATTAACAATAAATTCCTGACTTTACATCCTAGGTGTGTCTCCCTTTTGCTCCCAACACCTTTTGAGTGCAATGCCAGTTCAGGCAGAAGTGACCTTCTGGACAGGACAGTGCTGCAGAAGCCTCTGTGGGACCCCAGCACCGTGTCCAAGGGCTGCTGTCCTTTGGAAAACCGCCCTGCTCCACATGGAGGGCTCAGCAGCACACTGGCTTTGTGCCAGCTCAGAACACCTGTAACAGGGCACAGTCCTGTCCATCTTGCAGAGCTAATGAAATGATCCTGTTAACATCCTTGGTCATGCACCTTCCTCGTGTTCCTGTTTCTTGACAAGGCCTTGCAGATGTGTTTTTATTTTTATTTAGAAGAACAGTTAAGTATTTTGCCAAAGATGACAGTCAAGCACAGAATCTTCAAAAGCATCCAAATAAGCAGCATGGAGAAATCATAGTTGCAAGGTTTCAATGGCTACTTTGATGAATTAGTAAATAATATGAAAAATGGACCTTCTTGGTTCTCAGGTATTGAAATCCAGCTTCTAAAATGGATAGAGTGACTCTGCAACAGGAGAGGCTTGTGAGGGCAAAGTTAAGCTAGTCCCTGAATGATGCAATGTAAAAAGGGGTAATTCATTGAATCAGGTGGCAGGGTTATGAACCTGCCTTTGTGAATATGACAATTAGTCACCGTATTGAAAACATTTGCCTTGAGGGAAAGGGAAATGTCTGTATTGCAAGATACTGTAAGATGAACAAATGAAAATTACCTCAGTGTAGTATCTCTGCATAGACATAGCCCTAGAATACACACCCTTTCAGCTTGACCTGCTTCAGTATAGGTCAAGCACATAATAAATCACGGCAATGGAATTCACAGTGACATTGCTGTGAAGTCACCACATGCTTGGCAGTAAAAGGGACACATCTTCCTGAAAAGCACTATTAAACATGCCTCTTCAGAAATGCAAATTCTCTGCCTGCATCCTTTCAGCCAGTATTCAAGAAAGCATGGAGGCAGACATGCAAATGTGTGGGTCATTATTCTGCTTAGTGAGCTCCAAAATCTATTATTGGTCTTCTATGCACATACAAAACCATATTTAAATCTTATTAAAATGGCTGTATGTCTAAAATGACTCTGCCAAAGCCAGTGTGGTTACTTCACATTTAACAGCAGAGAGGTTGTCATTCATTTCATGCTGTGCAAGAGCACAGAAAATATCCAAACCTCTTAAAATCATCCCTGTATAGAAACTTTTATGGAAAATTACTGGCAATTGTTAAGAAAGAAACTTTGCTTAGAAAATGTTTGGCCCATGCACTGCATAAGAAGAAACAGATTAGTGAAGTATTTTGACATTACAGAGAAAAAACTGGTATATTGAATTAATTTGCCATTATTTTTCAGATGTTTCTTTATAAATATTTTTACACAAAGGAAGCATATAAATACAAAGGTAAAATGTTTTCGTTTGAAATCTACATGCTATCAGATAAATTTTCAATGTAAATGCTAAAAAAATGAAGTGGTCAAAAGCATGATTAACACACACTTTATAAAGACAATGTAACAAGAGGTATGCAACACACTGTATTCCATTCCAGAATGCATACTGCTTGTTTAGCACAGTGCTGAAAAGCTGCATCCCTTTGTGTTTGTTAATGAATCCATTTCTGGTGAATGTGCAGGCAAACAACCAAAAGGCATTGGCAAACTGGAGGCTATTTTAACCACATATACACGATGGCTATGTAGTTGCACAGAATGGTAACACAGAAGTAAACATGGAAGTGAAACAATATCAAATGTCATTCTGTTTTTACAAAATGTCAAGTTTCCTAAAGTTGAAGAAAAGAGAAGCCCACATAAAAAGCAAATGTCAACACTGTTCCAACAGCACTGAAACCAGTAAACTTGCTGGTAGAACCAAGATAGCAAAAATCCAAAAGAAATGATGACTGAACTTTGTGAAATGTCTATGCACTTTCCATGATCATTCAGTTTGGTAACAGTACTTCAGAGTATAAGTAGGGATGGAGCATGAAAATATAACGCAAACAATAAAAATCAGATACCATTAATGCATTTATAGAGTCTTCCATCATTCTCTGAATTTCAAAATGCTGTAAGCATCACTGTCAAGGAGAACACTGAGACCTGCACTGTGGGGCTGATGAAGAGTGAAAAAAGAAATTACATCTTTTCAAAATAGTGTATGAATGAGTCTGGACGGGTAATAAGTTAAGCATAAACCTTTGACCAGTATTCTGTGAACAAGTAACATGCTTTTAACTCATTTCCAAAATTGTCTGCTCAGTGGTAAGCATCCCCTGCAAAGAGAGGTGCTGAATATTTGGGAAATCAAAGTTCCTGAAACTTAACAGAGAGGAATGACACAAGTAACACTCTGCTATTATGAAGAAAATTATCAAAACCTAGTACTTAGAATGCCACTGTGGAGACAAGTGGTCTGGATAAATCTAACTGCAGATGTTGATTTCCAGGCTTAGTCCTCAAAACACTTTTGCTGTAGAGACTTTTTTCCCCCTCTTACATTTGTTTTTGGAATTTGCTCAAGAAAATGTACATCACTTCTCTTCTCATCTGGAAAATCTATATTTTGTTTAGACAGACTCCTAGAAACTGTTCCTTGTTCCTCATGTGCTGTCATTATGAAATTGCAAAATGGAAGATGAATTCGTCAGTAGATTTGCTTCAAGCAAAGATCGGCTGTATTTTGATCTCACTTGATCAGAACACCTTTCCTGTTCTGTTTTGATTTCGTTTTCCCTTACAGGCATTTAGGAAAAGTCAGAATCTTATTTTAAGTCTAATGGACTTCTATTCTAATCCTCATTTATACGATACACTAATGCAGATCTTGGATTTCTATTATTAAAAACTCCATGTACTTGATATTCTTAGAATCTCCCTAAACATTTTGAAGCAATGGTCACTGTTTTTCAACAGTTTAAGGCTGTCAGCATGCTTTGGGTTGGGGACAGATGTGATCCTGAAAGCAAGATTATGCCACTGAAGTTCAAGGACAGGTTAAGAATATATCTACACATGGCTTTCCATGTCAGATTTCTCCAAACACAACTGTATTTGGCCACTTTGACCTGTTTTAGTGGATGAACACTGCTATGGTGTGTCATTCTGAAAGAGAAGCTAAGCAGCATGCATGAAATCAGAAGTGAAAGAGGGGACTGCATAATTTTTCCTTGCCTCCAACGATTTTGTTTCGATCTGAAAAACACCATGGCCATGAAGAAACCAGCTGCATATGTAATGTGTTCAGTTTGAGAAGTCTTCTGATAAAATTATTACATTATAATATTGTTCTTCCTCTAAGAGCTTTCATAAAGAGCTTGTCAGTAAATGAGCTTATGAGGGAGGCTAAAATGGAACAAAGGACGGTCTATATAGACGGCATCTGTGGACTGTACCTGCTTTTTATCTGGCCCTGAGAGAACATCTCCCTTTCACCCAACCCAGCAAGCATTTATTTAAGAACAGAACATGTATCTCTTAAGTTTAAAAGAAGAGAAACACATATATCCAAAATTCTTCTCTAGAAATTAATTTTAAAATCCCTAATTTGTTCAATTAGTCACTCTCTGCTTTCTCGACTATTGGTAAAACAGGGGCCATAAGCCACTTTAACATTCAGTTTCTGTGGATGCATTTTCTTGCCTAGTTTTCTGTTCTTCTGTTGCACTGCCAAATGCTACCACCAAATTAGTTACACTGCTGGCATGTCCTGGTCTATTTAATTTGTCCTTCACAGACTTGGATTTCCGGGAATGGCTGTGCAAACTCTTTGAGCGTACTGATGGGAACCCAGAAGTCCTTTCTGGCTTTACAGACAGTAAATTCTCCTTCTCGGCCTTGACAGTGGCAGGCATAGAGGTGTAAGAGGCACTCATACCTGCTTCACCAACATTGCTATCGTCATCTGTGTCCACCTGTTTCTCCTCTGCTTGCCTTTCTGCTTCAGAAATCAGTCCGGGGTATTCTGGAGGACGCTCTTGCGAAAGCTGCTGCTCAACTTCATATTTCCACTCCGTGGCCCACTGTTCGATTGCAGAAGGGCACACCTGATCCATGATGGTACTATACTCCGAGGTCCAGTTGTTAACTCCTCCAACCAGCTTCCCACCTTGTGCAAATATAAAGCTCCTTGACTTCATCATAGTGGTTTGACAAGCACTGAAAGTTTCAGGAGGAAAATAGCGCATGGCTTTGGATTTGTCCAAGGGATAAGAGATGGTTGCTTCTAACTTGGTACGTTCTACTTTTAACTGAGTGTTCTGAAAATCTGGTCCTGCTACTGACTGACTGTTCGTAACAGCATTCATCTGGTTTACACTTTGAGGAATCATTCCATCACTACTGAAAACCCCCTGCTTTTCACTCCCCAAACTGCCTGAACCAGAATGGGGTCTGGAAACATTCTGTGCAATTTCTAATGCAGATTTACTGTGATCTGCTGTGGTGACTGCATTAGCACTTGAGCTGTGGAGCCCAGTGTGGTGTTCTGGAGCCAGCATCCTTGGGTCCGCTCCATCTTCTTTGGTACCAATAGAGTGGGCTTTTTTACGCATGGCTGGCGACATAGGCATGGTGCTGTCCTCATAGGTCAGGTCATCTCCACTGATGTGGTATCTGTACATGCTGTAGCCATCAGAGCTGTTCACACTGCTCTGCCTCAGGAGATAAGCAGCATCACACTCTGACGATGCCCGCGAGCGCGTGTACGTCAGCTCGGATTTGTCGATGCCCGCCAGCTTCTCCAGAGCATTCACCATCCGACCAGAGAGCTCCTCCAGCTGAGACAGCCGGAGGTCGACTGTCTGCAGAGAAGCTTTCATAAAATGTTCTCTTTCATTCACTTCTTCCAGCCTCATAGACATATTTTCAACTCTGTGGAGTATAAAAGAGGAAGCAGAGAACAGAACCTGTAGAATCGTGCAGTAACCCCTTACAGGCACCCACTCCTGATTTCTTCCTAAGGCAGAATTTTGTGGTATCGTGCTGTGTTCTTTTTCCCTAGGTGTAGCAACAAATGCACGAGCACTTTCTTGTTATCTATGCTTTCCATACACCATATTAGAGGGGTATTTGAACTTTGCCCTTATATTCATGGCAGGAGAGCCCTTAGGGACAGACTACTATTAACATTCTGTGTGTGCCACCCACTGTGTGCTCAGTTATTCTCTTTCACTCTGAAGCATCAAATTAATTACATGAAAAATATCTTCTAATGACATGCTCACAGGGTGACTTAAAATAGCATCAAAGCATGTTGTAAAACAGGTTCTGCAGCTGTATGAAAGAGAAACATACAGTGGTGTTGATGGGATTGCTTTAGCTCTTGAAATACCTTTCTATTTTATATCAGCTGAAAGGAGTGGAACTATTGTCTAGTTCAATTAAAATAATAGTTCCAATAAAATAATACTTTTTCCCATTTTCTTCTTATCATTTATACCATAATGGACATGATGGTACTAGAAAAATGTATATAAAAATAATTACTTGGAATGTGGCTCAGAGATCATATACTAGTAAATCTACTGGGGAGATTGAATTAATGTTTTATTGCTCTCACACACAAAAGATGATGAAGCATCTGGAGCAAGAAGCCATGAGAAATAAGCAAATCTGCTTGGTGGCCATAGACTATAGTGAATCAGTGAGCCTCATCAGCCTTGCTTTATTCTCTGCCACAATACCTAGGATTTTGACAAATTGCCATGGATAACCAATGTGTTGGAAACTGCTCGAATAGACGTAGCAGGTTTAATTTACTTCTCTATTCTCAAATTTCAAATATAATAATGCAAGATGTTCAAAGCCTCTCTCAAGAGAAAGAGGTTTATCTATTAAAGAATTATATGGCCCACAGAGCTAATTCATCACAAATGTTAAAATGAAGATACATATATAGATAAATATGTATGTGGAGTACTTTATCAACAGAATACTGAGAGGTAGATTAAGGTGAAAGAGTGTTTAAAATGAGTATAATTTTCATTACAGGGAGAATTTTTCTTCATTTCAAGGAAGTGACAAAAGACCCCATCTCTTGACTTACTTAGATGTGCTGACAGAATAGGCAGAGCCTTTGGGAACAGTCCTGCCAAGTGACCTGGTAAAAAAGGCTGCTGCCATTAGCACTGTGTGCTTACACAGCAATATGCAAACATTACCTAGTCCTCAGAACAGCATAATGATTTACATGTGAATATTCCCCATCTTTTAAATGAGGAAGTTAATACTGAAAAGCTAGATGCCTTTGTTCAAAGCCTGCAAGAGACTCTGTGGCAGAGATTAAAATTCAGCAGTTGTGAGTGCCAGACCCTAATGTAAACCAAAGGTCCAAGGGAAGAACCCTCAATGTTTCTGTCATTAAGATCCAACACGTTTCTCATGGTTGGATGAACTGCTGGAAACTCAACAAGCAGCAATTTTCTTAAATGGATAAAAAGTATAACTGTGATCCTCAGACAGATGAGAGGTATAAAATTTATCCTGAGCAAAAAATGTTCTTATAACAAAGCTACCCAAACGAGCAGATTTAGTGACATAGCAGATGGAATAACAAAAAGTTTGCTCTTGTGAGGGATGCACCTGCTCAGATAGTTATTTGGGATTCAGATCAGTTTCTGAGTTCGTGGTGGTTTTCTTCAAGATCAAACTCTTTTGTATTTTAACTCAACCGTGGTTATAAAGAAGATATTAAAACGACTGTTCCCGACAAATGGTGTGGATTCTTTTCTACAACAGGTACCTTTCAGAGGTAACTCTGATGCGTTCATCATTAGATGACTGCTGCTCATCCTCTTTCTCCTGGAAGTACTCTTCTACACACTGCTCTTCAAACTCATACAGTTTTTTTAACTCTTCATCATTCAGAAATAATTCTGTGCAAAAGAGAAGAATAAAAGAGGAGTTTCCTTTTTATGAACTTCTGGCAGACAATTTAAATCCAATTTAGCAGTTTATTTTGGACATGGACATACTGCAGATTCTACTCCTACACTAAATGAACAGATGATTTTTTAAAAAAGGCAATGAACACATGGGCAGAGCTGTGAAGCCAATGGAATGCATTATGACCATCATCTGCTTCCATGGCCATCCACGGGGGACTCGATTTTCTGAATGACTTTGCCACTGTTTAACAGTTGTGCATTGAACAAACTGACCAGATTTTACAAGACAAAGACCTGGGCAATCTCTGCCAGTTTGACTGTTCCTTCAGTGAAGTGTTATTCTTAAAAAAATGCCAGTTATAGGCAACAGATAAACTTAACAGATTGTTCACAGATATTCTTTGGATAAGATGTTATGAAATTTCTAATCACATAAGAAAAATCAAAGGGGAATATATGCTTTTGGGAACAATTCATCCTTTATCTGGATTTGTCTCTTTGCATTTGGAAGGAGTATTATATTTCCTTTTTTTATTTTTCTTTTTTCTATTGTGCAAAAATGTTTCCTGTGAAATGTAGAAATAGAGGGATAATTGTGAGTCTCTAATTATTTTCATGAGGCATATAATGAAAATAATAATTAGCAGTTATAGAATACATTCGGAGAAGAATACTCACAATTTCCCTGTGAAATGACAGAAAAAAATCTCAAAATGATAGTGGGGATACTCGCAGTCACAGATTGCTCACAATCACAGAGCTGACGCTATAGCTGACATCTGAAACTGTGATCTCTCCTTCTGAAATTCCTATTTGCCCCTCCCAATATATGGGCTTCACCAGAACTTGGTAAAGCCCTGGACTGAGTAGATACCATCTCACTGTTATAAGAAAGCATGTTAAAGGAGGTCTTTATTAGCATCAGAGAGTTGCAGATTCTCAGGCACCCACAGAGCCCAAGAGCTGTTAACTTGATACAAATATTGGCTCATACTATCTTCTGCAAATACACTTCATGGTCAAGGTGAACAAAACAGTTCAGAAAGCTGCTGCTTTCTGCTAATATGGTGCAAAGAGCTCAATTTAGAGAAGATTTCTTGCATACTCAGTCCTCTGTCACGCTCGTCCTGGTCTCCATCACCCTTCTTGCAGCGGCAGCAGATCCGCTTGATGATTATGTAGATGTGGCTGAAGATAATCATTGGTGGTGGCAGGACAGGTCTGTCATGGAATGTCATGATCAGCTGGTACCGCTGGAACTTCCAGACTTGGTTGGATATTGATTTTACCTCAAAGAAGGTGTTGCTGAAAGGAAACACACACACAATTCCTATGAGGTTCCTAATCTTACTTATCATTGAGCAAGTAACCTGCTGAGAAAAGCAGTGGCTAAATAACTTCATGGAGCCACATGATTTGCTTGGTTCAGCTCTTTGTTGGTGCTGCTGAACTAAGGATTAAATTGAACTCATGATTTCATTACTCCTTTTGAAGGTGGCAAACAGAAGGTGCTCTGCATCTCGCAGGCACCACCCAGAACAGTCATGTCAAACCACTTGCTCCTACTGTGCAAATCCCTTAGGTGCCAGTAAAAAGAAGCTTGAACAATTTATGCATCACATAATTGGTATTTTGGGGCTTGGTTATAAACAATTTCTTTTAACACATGCCAGTATTTGATGCTACACAAAGTATTAAATCCATGGAAATATTTTGTATGCTAAACTCAGAGGCTTCACATAGTTTGCCTTTAATATGCTAATCAGCTTGACCTACATAGAAGACTTTTCAAGTTTTCACAAAATGTCCTAAATTCAAACTTTACTCCCTCAAACTTCTGATTCAAAAACAAGGTGCCTGTTCTTGTAAAAGAATTTATTTTTGGAAGTTTCATCATTCTTAGAGCAAAGTAAGGTGTGTTTTAAAGATGTTTAATTTTGAAATTCAGCTGATGTGAAGTGATAGTATTCAATCCAGAAGTAACAATTGTCACATTATAAAATACCAACTAAGAGAAAGCAGACTTGATATTCTGGCTTAGAAAAGGCTTTTCAAGCTATTTTAAAGTATCCTCAGACAGCTCACTCTACTTCTATGATGGTGATGATACTGAAACTTCCTTTTTATATTTTCTGTCCACTTATTTCCTAACTTTATGTGTTTTAGAATATCTGTGTTCATAAAACCAGTTAAAACATCTCTTCGAAACCAAAGAATTCCTGTGTACACATAGCTTTTGCTTTCTTTTCTAGGTTAAGTTTACATGAGACTATTCAACAATGATAAATAACAATCTCCCTTCATTCTGTGTCTCCTTTACAGCAGGAATTCCCCAGATCTTAACCCCGTGCAAGCAGGCTGGGATGGCAGGAGTTAACAGCATGACCTACTTCCCAAACTGCTGATTCCTTGGTCCTTCAGCCAATAATAGCTACCATTGTAAGATTCTTCCCCTTCTCCCCAGCTATGTGACTGGCATTTGAGTACTTTAAATTCATGACCTTTTAAGCTACATACATCAAATAAAAGACAGGCTTTGTGAGCTGCAGATTTCTGGGCACACGAAGTACTATTTTTGCATTTCTGACACAAGCTACCTACGCCAACAGGCCCTCCAACACTACATGTTTGAAGGCAACAAAAATGGATCACCTGCTTTTCTTAGGTGCTCTGTTCAGAAAGTATTGCCAGCAAGTAATTATTCTTTTATTTTTAATCCCTGCATCATGAGAGGAAAAGCATGCAACCTAAGTGCAGGTAGGAAGAACAAGCAGCAGAAATTTACTTAGAATTTTTACTCCAGATAAGTCCAAATACAGATATGTGCCTACTGCACACTGCTTCGATTGGCCACAGACCCTGGCAACACACAGCCATCCAGACTTTTTTTTTGTTGTGAAAGAACTCTGCAAGGCCTGAATTTATTTTTCTAAATGGAAAACAAAGCAAGAAAAAAAAATAAAAAGAAGCCAGATGATGTAGTGGAAATGCCTCGGGCTTTTGATGTTCAGAGTTCTGTTCTGCAGAGCTGTCACTACCATGGCTACACGGGCTTCTGTCAGGTGTGTGCCAGGTTTCATGGATCCTATTTCTCATCTTTCCAGAGCAACCTTGGGGCCTGTCACTATCCATTAGAAGGTAACTGGAAGTAGCCAGGTTCTCTTACACACATTGCTGCAATCGCTGGCAAATTCAAAGCCACCTTTCCTCACTCTTCTCCATGGTACACCCTGTTGCCAGTATTTGCCAGTCACATCCATGGAATAATGAGATTCTTAGAGTGAATGCGAACCCTTGCAGAATCAGTTGATGGGCTCCCACAGAAACTTTATCTCAACAATAAGACAAAGATGCATGATTGTTTACATACTTGAAGACAGCAATCAGCAGATTTACCAACAGGATATTTGCTACCAAAAGGTAACAGGCCATAATAGCAGGAGTGAGCCAGGCCCCTGGGATGCACGGAGGGAGGCGTTTACCGTCATCGTCATAAAGATTGTCCCCACAAGGAGCTGAAGGAAAAACAGGAAAGGTGTTTTTCACAAATTGCCTGACACTTAAAGATACTATTCACATTTATTTAATGATGACACATGCATAAACGTCGCCAAATTTTGTCAGTTTATTTCCAGGAGCAATGTATAATTTCTGTGTATAATTTCTACTTCAAATTCTGCTTCTAACTACATTTCCCATATTAGAGAACAGAGAGGCAACTCCTTACTGTACAGAGTGGCTTTCTATTCACATTCCCATGGATTTTCTTTTTCTCACAGTAATAGTCTAAGACAAGATCTTAATGCATATACAGACATATTAATAGTGGAATTACAAACAAATTCTTAAACATAGCTTGTGACATACCTTGCCAAAGACATAAAAGCATTGTCTTAGTGGTACCAGACTGCTGAGCATAAATTCAACATTTAAGGGGGACCAGTGTATTGAAGAGGCTTTTAATGGCCTTGACCAGCTTCACTGGGGATTTACACCTACTCTCCCCTGTGCACACACATCCCTGCCTGAGCTATGTCTCACCCCTGCCTCCAGCATGGACCTTGGAGCAGTGTTAGTCCCCTGGATGGACCCTTCTGTCTCTGGCCCTGTCTCTTTTTGCCCCTTACTGGACTGCCTAGATGGATTCCAGACTATTAGTTGATCTGTCTGGGGCTGTTAATGTTACCAACTGGTTAATGCTACCAAAAAGATCAAATTATAAATTGAAAATTATATAGCAACAGCAAAATAAAACTACTGAGAATGGGATAAAAATTAATATTGAAAACAAATATAAAATAACTGCCTGAAGCAATTCTAAGATTACATAGGTTGTCTTGGGTAAGAGCTATCTTGCAGTTGGGTAAATGCAGCAAGTTTGTTCTGCCTGTAAGTACAGTGCCAACATATCTTATTTCAAATACAAGGCTAACTTTCGGAACAATTTAGTATCAGGTAAAGTTTTTGTCAGCCACAGATTCTTTAGCTGTAATCTTAGCTAATGCAAAGTCTGACAGAGTTCACTATATATTTAGTTTATGTGAATAGAAAACCCAGTATTTTTAAACATTTTGCAAAAAACTTCAATGCTTCAACCTCACTTGGCAAATACTTCAAAATACTTGAAAACAATTAGTAAGACTAATTTTACTTATTAAAGTTTCAAAGAGATATTTGGACTGTAATTAATAACATTTATTTTACTTGATTTTCAAACTTCAGACCTACATTTTTTCCTGGTTTTCCTAAGAAAAGTATAGCAGGAAAGTTAAGCGAATCCTAATTTTATTCAAATGGACCAAAGAAAATACTGCCAAAACCCAGTAATATTATATCCAGATAATCAAGGGGAATTAGTTATACAATGCCACTTATGCATCATAATTGAAAAAACCCAATTATTTTACTGTTGGTGTACTAGAAACAAGTCTTAGCAACCACTTGAACTCAGTTAAAACTTCTGATCTGCATTTTGTATTAAAATATTTTTCCTCTGCTTATTTTCAAATGAAACTATTATAGTAGAAAAACAGGATTCACACCTGAATATTGGATGAGTGCTGTAATTAAAATATGAGTAACTAGTCAAGAAAAAGATTAATGAACATATTCAGCTAAATGAGATAATCAGCTCTCCACAGAGACTTACGATTGATTTCCATGGCATAGACTGAACATCATTCCAAAGGAACGGAATAGAAAAGGAGGCAGGGAGAGAAAAAAGCAAACAATAGAATAATAAAGAAACAGAACCCAAAAAAAAATGATTGGAAATACAGTTCTGCTGCCAAGAAAAGATAAGCAACTCAAATATCAGAACAGTAGAGACATATGCTAAGAAAAAACATCTTTGTTTAAAATGCATTGCATTCTGCCATTTCCTTTTCATGCTGTTTTCCCCAAATGTTACATATGGCAGCAAACTAATGGTAATAATATATGACAAAATGCTTCTGGCAGATGATCATTTAAATATACATGGTATTTCTGGCAAGTAAACAAAACTGGCCGTCAACACGAAGCAACTCAAAATTATCACACAAAAATAATTCTTTTAGTTGTTATGGAAACTTTTTTTTTTGTTTGTTTGTTTTTTTTTTGTTTTTAATTAACCATCCTGGCTTTGAATCTGTTAGCTGTTTCTTTTGAATAGCTACGTTTCCATTAGTAGGCACACTACTGTACACTGTAATAACATCAGTATCATTGATGCCCATTTTGACTACCAGTCTGTGTACTTGCTTGCCAGTTCCTAAATGCTGGCTGTAAGAAAAGTCACACTATTGAAAGAAACTCAGCCAGGCTTCTCTATTGCTTAATAATATGATGCTCTTGAGTATTAGATGCTGATAACTTCTTGCTTGTGCACATCTTCTAAAGAGAGTGAACCATACAAGAGCTCCCTGGGGTGCGTTAGGAAAAGTGTTACCAGCAAATTAAGGGAGGTAATTATTCCCCTCTACTCAGCTCTGGTGAAACCACATCTGGACTTGTGTGTCTGGTTCAGGGCTCCCCCCCACAGAAATGAGGCATGGACATACCAGAATACTCCAGTCATGGGCCACAGAAATTATTAAGGTGATTGGACTATCTGATAAACGAGACAAGACTGAGAAAGCTGGGATAATTTAGTCTGGAGAAGGTCAAAGAGATCTTACCAATGTTATAGATACCTGATGTTGTGTGGGAGAAAAGAACACAGGGCCAGACTCTTGCCAGGGAAAGGAGGAGCAGCAGTGGGCAGTGGGCAAAGGTGAAAAGATGGGCAATTCCATTTAAACCAGGTTGTCCAGAGAGGCTGCACAGTCTTCATCCTTCAAGATACTGCAAACATGACTGGACAGTCCCTAAGCAATCTGGGATAATTTATCCTGTTTTGAGCTGGAAAGTTCAACTGGATGCTCTCCAAAGGTGCCTTCCAAGCCCAGCAAATTCTGTGACTTGTGATCTCCAGATGACACCCTATCCTCAGAGAAGCTACTGACACAGTCCAACCACCTTCTTTCAGAAGGAAAATTTGATGTAATACTTCTTCCATAAATTGTTTACACCCCTGGGCCTTGCCAAAACCAGCCATTAGCACTTAAGTCAGAGTCATATCAGACTGCCCATAGCCATCACTCCCCAATGACTTCTGAGGCTGCTTTTGTGATGTGTTTACAGAGAACCACAGACAGATTAGAGTGAAAATTTCTTATTGAAAGCAAAAAACTCTTTGGGAGTCAGTCCATAGACTTCTACACAGGAGAAATACACAGAACAAACCCACACATTTCCAAGTTAGTTTATGCTTAGGCTACTGACACAGCAAAGCTTCTGACCTGGGAAGGAGCAAGTAGCTGAACTTGTACAACCAGAAAGCCCAAGCCTTTTGTCCCCCAAATCTTTTGCACTGCTGAAGAAAGATTTCCAATCCAAAGCATGCTGAGAATGTAACTGAGAAATGACTGGAAAAATCAGAGAAGCCTGGGACACCTCTTACACTAAAGAGATGGCTGGCAAGGTGAGTTTTGATTTATAAGGAAATCAAACTGTCTATACTGGCAAACATTCTTTGTTCAAACTGAACTAGGATTTGAATGCACACAGTGAGATAAGGGATAGCCCATTACAGTCACTTCCTTTCCATGGGAGAATTGCCCCACTTGTGAGCCAGGGTAAGCTCAGGATCTCTCAGGTGCACCAAAACTGCAGCATCAGACAGCAGATGACTGGCTTGACCTTTCACTTGTCAAGAGTCACTTACTGTACCCTAACCTACATTAACATGAAACAAGAATTTATTAGGAAAATAAAGCTGACCTGATTGTACACTGTTCAGAAACAGACTAATGGCACTTTATTCCTTTCTAAACAGTTAAAGTACACTTCAATGACATTTGGTATAAAAGCTTCTCAGGATGATAAATCTTCATGGTTTTTAGACCTCTAGGTTCTTCAGCCTTCCACTTTCCTATCTGTCAGTATACGCAGGTGACTGAAATAATACATACACAAAGCTGAAACAGCAGCTTGTATTATTTCAGATAAAGTGCAAACTACATGATACACACTAGAGGAGGCCAGCTGTACATTGGACTGTTGTACAAATTTCAAATATTAACACAAAATTAGCAGTAACAGGACAGTTTCTATCTCCTTTAAAATACTGACAGCTATTTTTTTAAACTGTGCAGGTTTTCTGTAAGAAAGGTCATTTCCACATCCAAAGCTAATCAAGTGGAGTTTGCTTTATTTTTGTTTTCCCATAGGTGTAGAAAAGAACAACATGAGTGATTCATGAAATGGAAACGTTTCTGAAAGCAGACAGATGTATGACTGGGAGCAAAACTGTATGAGCTCATTGCCTGTGAGTTGGAGATGAAAGGATATGTGTATTTTAACCTCCTGCACAAGGGATTTATTTTTTTTCTTCTTCTGTTGGAATTGACTTTTAGTAAACCTTTGAATGAAGAGAACATTTCTGTTCATGATCTCTGCTGATCCCTGCAAGTAAACAGAAAACTTAACACTGCCACATATTCTCTTGGACAGGAGAATATTATGGACTACACTTTCTGTGTTAACTGAATTTGAATGTAAACCAAGAGACCAGGCATGCAGGCAAGAAAAAGAAAATTGTTCAATCTCAGGTCTGTCACAAGAAAACAACAACAATATAATAAGAAAGCAAAAACCACTAGTTCCAAATTAAAACCAGTCTTTAATTTGGATCTGATCATCTGCCTCAGAAACAGGAAACAGACTCTTACTATGAATTCTACTCTTACGGTCTATCTGGTCAGCGAACACCTCTCCGTAGATCATCCAGTAGGGCATGTAGAAGATGTTGCGAGCCAGTCTCCAGGAGGGCTCCTCGTCGGGGTGCAGGATAGCCTGGCGGGCTACTCCAAAGCTCATCAGAACCACAAGCATGATGACCACAAAGTACAGCATGTCAATCATCTGCACAGAGAGACCACAGAGAGGCTCTCAGCACCACCAGGGAGCACAGTGGCACCAGCAGGTCTGTCTGCCAGCATGCATTACAGCAAACAAGAAAATGGCAAGAGAAAATCTTCTTGATATCATTCTTTACGTACTACTCATGAATTAAGTATATGTACAAATGCAGAGAAAGCAGTTACTTAAAGGAATACCAGATTATACTTAAAACCACTTAAAATGCTAAAATCTTTGCTATCCCTGTTCTCCTTTGCATCAGATGTACTATGCTGTGCTTTCAGCACAGACTTCCTCTGTGGCTGCAAAGAGATGATGTAATCATTGCTGTACCACCTCCTGTGCACAGCTGATGGTTTTCTGGATGATCCTGAGGTACCTGCAATCTGCTATTGCACAAGTATAACATCCTATGTGTCTGTGAAATTCCTATGGCAACTTTTCACAGCCTGTATTCAGAGTTCTGCTCGATGGAAAATCTCTTTTTAAACCAGAATGGAATTTAGTTTCCCATGGAGTTCTTAAAGACATCATTTATAGCAATTTAGTCACTAACCATCTTTCCAATCATCATGACGTAAGGTCCCAGGTATTTGTTCACACCAAAGATATCTAGTACTCTAATGTACCAGAAAATGATATCTACGCAGTAAATCACTCTTCCATAGCCCATGTAAGGCTGGTTCTGCAGGCGAAGAATTGCTCCTATGATAAATACTGAAATAGCCACCAGATCAGTAATATTCCAGTATTCCTGGAGCCAAACTTTGACTTTTTGGCTCAGCTTGCCAGGCTCTGACATCAGAATCTGAAATAAACAAACAAACGAATGAACATATAACAAAGAAATAATTAGAAAAAAACTCCAAGTTACATTTTTGAAGTAATGGTCATGAGAAAAGACCAATATTGTCATATTCAACAGGTGTCTGAGGCCCATCCACTGTCAGCAAAATTTGTTTCAAGCAAGAATATTTTTCGTTATTAGTATATTTTAGAATATGAGACTCTTCTCTCTCCTGTATGGCCTCTCAATCCAGTGCACAAGTGCACTCTAAGAGCAAGCTGCATTCTAAGGATCACGAGGTGTTGGTATTGTCAGACTTTACCTCTCTGACTTTCTCCAAAGCCAATGTCACAATGTAGGAGATGACAATCCACTCCTGGACTGACGGCCACCGTTCCATCCGCACCAAGATGATGTAATTAAATAACATCAAGTAACCAAGGTATGATATCTGCCAAAAGAGAAAAACATCCTTTATAGACTCTAGGGGATGGATCCTGGGATCCTCCCAAATTAGGCAGCATTCAATTACTCAAGATGACTTAAACACACACATACACACACACTCCAGTCTCCACTAGTTTCCATGACAATCCTGGATTATTAGTGTAAGCCAATAGACCTAACACTCAGTTTTCCATAACCACTTGTGCAAATGTCAAACTGGTGTTGCTGGTGTCTCCAAGCTGCACAGAAGCTCTGGGTGACCAGCCAAACTATAAAATTCTGAGACCTTGGATATCCAGAATTAAGAAATCAAAAAGGATTCAATGACTTTGCAGGTTAAAAAAACCTGAAAGCAAAACTGTAACAAACCAAAAGATACTGCAGGGAGAAAATGGAGTTTTCTAAAGAATGGAATATTCAGTGTGAAATGTTTACCCACCATCTCACACGTAAGGCAGAACAGGGAGTGTAGCTGTGGGCAGCACCTGCCTGGAGGGGTAGGGAAAATAAAGAGCCATACAACAACTTGCTTTCTCCACTCTGTAATGATGGGGTTGAACCCATCTGGGCAGAATACACTCTTCAGCTGAAGCCAGAGGCATGCAAACTTTGTTTGTCAGTCCCTCTTCCTACACTTGTCACTTAAACCCATCTACATGGACAGGAGGTTTGCAGGTGTTTTGGTTACTTTAAGTAGCTCCCAGTCTCAGGAGCAAGTTTCTTGCTGAAGCCTAACTCAGGAAGGCCAGAGAAGGCTTTATCACCAGAGAAGAAACACCTGACAGAAGGCAGTCAAATCCTCTTAGCTGAGGAGCCTGATAATGCATGAAACCAAAGCCCCCTTTGCTCAGTTCCCTAATAACTTTGCTAATTAGGACATTCATATGAACCTTGTGTTGAGGCTAAGTAGGAAATATTCAGTTGCTGAAGACCCTTACTTGCACAAGAAAAAGTATTTCCTTCTCTGCAGGAAGCAGGCCTGCTGCAATGCTCTCCACAATGGCACAGCCACCCGCTTCCAGCAGTTAAAGGAATCACAGATGCTGTGGAACATATGATCCAGACAGCTGAATTATCTCATTTGTTGAACGAAGCAAAACAGCAATTCTAAAGCACTCTAAACCAGGCCCTTTGTGCCTGGGGCTTTTTTAGTCTACTAAAATGTAATTTCTTTGCACTGTAAAACCATGTTGAATACTGTTCTTTGAAATTAAATAGGAATTTTGCTTTTAAATTAACTCAGGCAGCAGAAAGGGATCAATGTAGTTAGTGTTTTGTGATTAAAATGTGCTAAAACTAAAAACCTACATATTATTATGACCTCTCAGGTATCAGGAAACCTAATTTTGAACACATAAGAAACCAGTATCCCTTTCACAGGGCACACAACAATATTTATGAGCAGTAGCATGTTCTGTTTTATTCTAACAGTTTAACACCAGATAATTCTTAATGCAATAAACAGAAAATTAGCTGCATGTCAAAAATAGGTATTTAGTTTAGGTTGATTTTAATTGTTTTAATAAAAGTATCTATGAAGTCTTAGCAGACTGGGATCTGTGCTCCCATCTGCGCAACAGGGCAAATGGCAAGCCCTGAGGTTACTTCTTGGGTCCTAAAGGACATTTCAATGCAGAACACAAGCCAGGTCTTTAAAAAGCAAGAGAATCCAGCCTCGTTTGGACTGAGTGACTGGATTGTTGAGCTTGTGCTTAGTTTGGTGTATTCCACACAGAGCCTCCTTCACAGCACATAGGAGCTTTAGAGGCTGACAACGTAAGCTTCAGTTATTCATTCTGTTTCACTGTCTCTGCATTTTCCTCTGAATAAAGGGAGTGCTTTAGTCATGAGGTTCCACAAAAGTCAGTAAAATACTTATTTATTACATGGTTATTACTTTTACACTGGAATCCTTTCAGTTTCAAGGTGTGGGAAAAAGGATCACTATCAGTTTAATCATTGTGACTTACTGTGTAGAACCAAAATTTGACGATAGGTGCATTATAGAATTCATAGATCTTTGTTCCAATTGGAAGGCTCTGTTGTTTTTTCTTTCCATTCTCTTCATCCCCCTTTCGGGAGCCTGCATCTGCATTTGCATCCTGGAAGACCAAAGTTGTCAGATTTCATCAATACACAACAGTAAAAATAGTAGCTTTTCCTCAACCACAGCCCCAGCCAAGTGTGAAGTAAGCAGGGATTCCCTTGAGCAACAGACCTCTTTTTACAAGTATATAAAGAGAATTCTATAAATCTGTAGAACTACACAGACACTTTGTGTGCCCTGAGAATGCAGTCTATACACTCCCATAATTCTTCACTGACTTTATCTCACAGAAGCAGTTGAGATTTTAACCTGAGTGAGCTACAGCATAATCAGAAGAGTCAGAAGAATTTTGAGATATTAGAATTTTTCTAATAGTCTCCATTACTGACCGCATTTTCCTCCTCCTTTTCTTTGCCTTCTTCATTTTCTTTTGATGTCTGGTAGGAATAGTCATCATAACTCCGATACTCTAGGAAAAGGATTGTGGGAGGGAAGAGAATTCCCATTATAACCTGTAAACAAGAAAGAATTCAGTATTTGTTTACATTACAGATTTCATAACAAGGTAGGTCCCAAAACAAAATTTTCCTTTTTCCTAATATTCAAGATATTCTGCCATCCTCAAGCCTACAGAAATGAGTAAGTACTTAAGAAGCATTGGCAGTAAGGTATTGCATGAATTATGGCATCCTGGAAAGCCTCCCATCTCCACAAACACTCAGCAATTAAGAAATTGTGCTCCAAAATTAGTGTGCAGAGAAATGTCATGGAATGGACACAGTGGTGGTTAGAAGAGGCCTTCAGGTTTGTTACTGGAGTTCATAGTTACTTCAGTCACCTACTATAATTAGTTTTAATAGTTAAAAAAACTATGAAAGGTAAAAGGATCTTTGCAGATAGCACTGGGAGAATTCTCTTACTATATGAGATTGCTTAGATACAGAAACACAAGCCAAAGTACAGAAAAGGAGCAGAGAAAAGAAGGCACGTAGTGAGCCTAGAACAAACATAAGGAGGTTGATTAATTCTTTGGAGAAAAGAAAGGAAAATACTAAACACATTTGGGAAGTACCATGATGCAATCTGAAAGGCAGGACACTTGCCTGAAGATTTTAAATAGGTTTAACAGGGAGATACGGGAAAGGGGAAATAAACTATGAATGGCAGAGACAGTGCAATGTGTGTGTCAGCAAACTTGGGAATCTGACCTGGGAAGACAGATACAGCAGTTTGTCAGTAAGGGGGATTTAAGGAAATAAGGAGGTGAGCAGGATGGGTGACAGCAACTGCATAACTCAACAAAGAAATGATTATATTCACATGAAAACACACACAAGCAAACACTGCTCTTGCTTCCTTAGCATTGACTCACTTGTGTTTCTCTTCTGTGAGAGCCCCCTCACATTACTTGGTTTTTTGTAAATCAAACAATTAGGAAATATTAAAATCAGTAAGAGGGACTGTATCATCAAATCAGAGAAGCAGAAAATAAAAATCACGTGGTTTGACAAAATGCAATTTCGCAGATTGCCCTCTTTTCAACACTAAGTCTCAACTGATACGATATCAAGCCATGTAAGAAGCATGTGTCCACATCTGGTCTATTTTTTCTCTATTCCCATTGCATGGACTCCTAATGGAGATAGTTTTGCTTGTATCCATCTAATTTTTAATAGAAGGAGAACGTTCTCAATTAACAAATCTCATGCTTTATTGAAAGCCGCAACTTCTCTCTCAGATTCCAATCATGTTAAGTGTTTAACAGAGTTGTATTTTCCTTTGTCATGGCATAATATTCCTTAGATATCCTGAAACTGGAAGCAAAAGCAATTAGCTTTAAAACAGATATGTTCTTAAAACATGTCTAAGTAAGCCATTTTAGCTATGCAAACCCTGTGTATAACAAAGTGCTCCATGCAAACTCTTTGGACAGAAATACCTTAAGGCCGGGGTTTTTCCGCATGCGCAGTCGCCCCATCCACATGTCTGTCAGGAGCATCTGGCTGCAGGTGTGGGCAATGAAGTCCCTGTGTTTAGCTGCCACAGCCAACTTCAGGCAGGTAGAATTACTCCAGTTTTTCAGTTCGTATGTCAGCAGTTTCATGGCAATCTGCTCATCATGTTTATAGGACTGATCCAAGAGTTCAACAGCCAGCTGGCCAAAATCTCTGGCAGATAGAAGATAAGATCACAGAAGTTTGACTTAGAAATCAGTTTGCTTTGGGGTTTTAGCTCTGTTCACTGGGCATCATGTTTATCCACACACACATACTGTGACAAGAACAACTAATCTCAAGCTTGATTTGGACAGTCTACAAACAGTTAGTGAACAGAGGGAATTCACTTAGACCAATAACATCTTAGAGGCAGTTTAGATATATCATCAGATACTCCTTAATTTATGGGAGTAAATTCTGAAAATAAGTTAGTGAAATAAAACTATCTAGTTTTACAGAGAGAAGCTGAAGAAAGAATGCATTCTGTCAGAAAAAATGCATGTCTTCTCCTTGCTAGTGTTGCCTTGAGACCCCGAGACCACATTTTGCCTTATCTGTACTTGATAAATCGGCTCCAAATGGTATTCTGTGAAACTACTTTTTGAAATTACTTGTACTTAACTAAAAGTAAAATCTCTCAGCAAGCTTGTAGCAAGGAGATATAAAATCTGCTCTGCATCTACTAACTTTGAGTTGTTGTCCAGATCCTGAGAGATGTCATCCACCAGCTCACTCTCTGAAGACTCGTGGGCCATAGACTTATAGAGTTTGCAAGCCACAAGTGCCTTGGCCATGGATTCCTCCCCTCGTTGCCAAAGGAACAGGGCCATCTTCTGCCGTTTCATGAGCACAGCCCAAACCATCAGCTCATGAAAGGGGTACTGAAAGCGGCTGACTTCTGGGTCATCCACATCAATATCAATCTCTTCCTCCTTTTTTTTCTTTTTCTTCTTCCCTTTGGTGGGAGGCTCATCGTCCTGGGAAGAAAAATTGCTCCTATCAGCTTTTAAGGCTCACCTGACAACAGCGCCATGCATGGAACAAGTACCGAGAGGACACATTACTGCTCAAAGTTCTAATGTGGTTTTGCTTTTTGATACCAAGAATGCAATAGGACAGAGCATGCACTGGGCAAGCACACACAGACTCAGATTTTATTCAGGGTGCTGTTTCTTGTACATGTAATTACAAATCACCCATCCTGGAAAAGTGTGGTAGAATCCCTTGGTACTGAAGGCAGCCCTTCACACTGCATTGTACACAGATCTCTACCGCATGTGAAATTGCACAGGCTGGTCTGCAACAAATTAATACTTAATTACTTCCTCTGCAGTGTCAATGGGGCTCTAACAAAGCTGAATTCCCTATGGACAGGCTCCACTGCCCTTTCCGACTCTGTATGTCCATGTCTACCCCTACAGAGCAGTGCTGGCCATCTTCAGGTACCAGAGCACTTTCCAGACTAACGTGCAGGCCATGGCAACATGCAAAAGGCAAAGACAGGCACACAGCACCCTTAGAAACAGCAAGATACCAAAGGGAGTCTTCACCTTGGAATAAGCAATCTCCTCTTATGTATGCAGTGCACACGGAGGTATTAAGTATCCCATTTCCTAAGGGGATAGGGAGGATAGGCCATTACTACAGGAACCAACACGGAAGTAACTGAAGGGAAGTAGTGACAATGAAGCACGATCCTGAAGGGAGAAAAGCCATGATTGGGAAAATTAGGGTTTAAAAAATGTAAGAAGAACATTTATAGTGTAGACAGAGCTCATCATCATTGTAGACCTTGCGTCCAATCTCAGAAGTGGATTGCAAGTAAAATAAAATGCTATTCTACAAAATCAGTTCTTGTTCAAGAAAGCTCAGCATAATGCACTATTTTTCAACAAAATGTGAACTTAAATCCAAATTCAGAATTCAGCCTCCCACACTGTTTCCAAAGATGACTCTGGAGCTCAGCAATTGAGCATGTACTTTCCCTTCAGCAGTTTTAAGATCATGATTGTGATCTCTTTCTTCTATGGAAAATTCAGGGGACATCAATTGCACGAAGTATTGACAATCTCTGAGGCACAAGACATAAAATCTCAAATGAAGGACCCAAAATTAGGTCCTCTACACCCTAGGAAAATCAAATAACAACAAAACCCTGTGTAAGACAGTAATTGCTGAGGAGTCTAAACTTCCTGTTTTAGAGCTGCTAACACTGGAAATGAAAAAAACCCAACCACACGGAGTCACAGCAATTTACTGATCACTTCAGCAAAAGAAATGTAAATGTTCTTTTAACATTTTCTTTCTCTTGGAAAAAGGAGTGGGCTCTACCTGTTGTCAAGTGGAAAAGAACATTTCAGTTTGTGCCACATAAAATATTTACTGAAAGAAAGAGGAAGATCAAAATGTGCTTTTGGAGAAGCACAGCGATCAATGCTGATCAAAAGGGTTGCACCTCTGAGGGGCTGAGCTTTTGGCCTTGAGCCAGTAGAAAACAGGAAGCTGATCAGAGAGATTAAACATAACCTCTTTTAGAGGTTCTCTACAGATTTTCTCTGTTGAGAAAAGAGCTTCTTGTCTGGGGAAATAGGGGCATTTGTGTGTGGGTATGGTTCACATCAACTATAACACAAGCAGCATGAACACCTACTGTGCTTGAGCACCGTTGCAGCACTGTTGCAGCAATAATAAAATTCAACTTCCTAGAGAAATGCACCTGCCTCTTGGTGACAATGCTTTCCTGGTCTATAGTGATATTTTTTTTTTCAGACAAAAAAGCAACTACCTTCAAAACAGAGTGAGTTTTTAGGCATCATCCCAGATTTGTTTCTGCTCAACTACACATTTCTGCAGGCACACAAGCAATTGAGGTAGGGGCTGGACCCAAAATTCTGGATAAGCCTCACTGTTTACAAAGCATGATGCCATCACAGTAGAAAGGATGTTTTATAGTGGGGGACAGCTTCTGATCACCTTGGTTTTCACTCAAGTTAAATGTTTTCTCTATTCTAAAACATCATTAAGCACAGAAATTGTTATTTTGTGGTTAAAAGGGGATTTTGCCGTAAGTAGCACTGCTGGATTAAATTATTTTTTCAATGTCATTAACGTATATACACAAATAATTAAATCTACAATATGTTCCATCATGAAGCATGTTATTACATAATAGTGCTAAAAATTGCCTGAAGGGCATTAAGCAGAGCTTTAGGCAGTTCTAGAGATGCTACCCTTAAAAAAATGGCCAGAAGTATTTCACACAATGTTTGCAAAATGGAATATCCTGTCTAACTGAAATTTTCTGTAAGTCACAGTAAAATGAAAAAGGTAAGAGCAAGAACAGAACTGTGCCAAGAAACACTTTGATAAAACCAGTATTTTAAATAAATCCAACTTACCTCCATCCCCAGTAGTTTCAGAGCTTTTGGCTGAATATTAAAAAACAGAAAAGAAAATCAATTAGATGGGAGGAAGAATTGAAAGATGAAACCATAACAAGCAAACCCATTTTTATTTACAAATAAATGTACGGCATTTATTATGAAACTTACTGTTACCAATAATTGTACAAATAATGATGCAATTAGTTACTATTAATTTTAATTGTATTTACAGGAGTGCAATGGGTTAGGAAATACCTATCCTGCATTCAAAGGAAAGATTTTAATTCAGACTGAATAGTTAAATGAATCATTTGAAAAATAATGCTTTGAGAATTAAAATCACCACATGGTCACAAAAGCTCAAAAAAAAAATAGTGCTTCTAAGCATACCACAGTTAGGAACACTTGGATTGTAAACTACAGGAATAGGAGGAAGATCACCTCCAGATCAGTGTAGTCACCACCTCTCATGTCCTCACATCCTTTAACACAGATGTCTTACAACTTTCCTATATAACTTCACTCTTGAAGTTTCAACTTCTACCTTGCAGCATTTCTTTAGAATTTAACATGCAATGTTTCACAAAAACAAAGGAACAGAGTATTACTTATTTTTTACCAACAGCACGATGGCCACATCCTGAATAAACTCATTCTTACCCTCTTTGGTCCAAATAAATTATTATAAAGAGTCCGAAAACTTTTCCGAGTATAGTTGCAACGATAGGCTCCACCCATGAGATATTCCAGGACAAGACCAATATCTATTAGGCTGATGTGATAATCTGGTGGAAGATTTCCCTACAAAAAACCCCCACAACTTAGTAAGGATTTAGGATAAAAAAACACGACACAGATCAAATTGCCTGGCTAGACACATATCATGATTAAATTGGAGTATTGGTATTATTTACAGCCACTGGCTTCAGTCTTTGAACATTTGTATGAGATTAACTGATTCAATCAATTATCAATTGGTAATGGAAATTTTTTGAGTTATGTTTTTTTGGTTTTGTTGTGAGCAGAATTCATAGTTGTGAACAAATTTTCATTTCATTTACTCATATACCATTGTCCATACAGGTTTATGTTGTTTACAAGGGTTCTATTAATGTAATTAAAAAACTCTGTACTGATTATCATTAATTCAGTATAAAAGCATGACAATTTCATGATGAATAACCCTGATAATCATACTTTACATCCTTTTTTTTATGGAAATTTATATTTCATCATACTATCTACAGTTGAGACTACAATGCAGACCATGATTAATGTACAGCCCAGAATCAAAGCAAAAGGCAAACTCTAATTTCAGCAGTTATGGCTAAAACTGGATAATTGTATTGACTCCACTGGAAACAAAACGGTGTTTCATTGTCCCAGCTACATCCTACAGCAATGACTGATTCTACAGCACCACTGAGCAGCTGCTATGATGAAACAACTACAGCCTAAGGAGCAATCACCTCCAGGTTAACCCAACTGAATCCCCGGGATTGCCGCTGAGGGAGGGAGCATGGAAATGCAATGAAAAAGAGGAGAGACAGACAGACAGCAGAATGCAGAGGGACATTAGTAACACTCAAAGTGACAACACTGCATGAGAAAAGTGTTAAAGCACTATGAAACAGATGAATATGAATTATACATTAACGCAGTACTGCATAATCCCCACATTTGAACCTCCCTGGAATAACTGGGAGTTTTCCTTGCAGAAACAAATACAGATGATTTCATGCAGCTGAATTTTACTGAATAAAAGTTTCAAAACCTCAAAGAAAGAAAATATGACAAATCTCACAATGACCCTTCCTATTCACATATAATGAACACATTTTCATGTAATGGAAACAAATGAATAACAAATTTAGGACAGAAGAGATTTTCTCCCAGTTAAAATGACTACTGGTGGGAGAAAAGTAACTAGAAAGCACAAAAGGAAACAAACAAAAGGGAACAAATTATGCATTCACAAATGGGGCTTCCAGTTAACCTAGCAGGCCTTTCCTTCCACTCCTCCCCTGTAATGCTACATTGGGAGCTTCTTGTAGAGAAGAAACAGTATCAGCCTAAATCTCAAATGCCCTATTACACTTAATTTAGTTAACTCCTTAGTTTTTAAATTACTAGCACTGCTACACCTGCTTTAGGCTGACATCACTGTTTGTCACAGGAAGACATTCAACTTTCCTTAACAGCTGCCATCTAATTTCAAATGCCTGCTTGCCCCCATGCTATGCTTGCTTTTACTGCTGATTCACATGGATAATATAACCACAAAAATATAACACTGCTTACCTTTTTCACATCTCTGACTAGCAAATGCAGTGTATTTGGTGGACCCAGTCTCTGAAACAAAAATAATTCATGGTCCATTAGAGCTTCAGTTCTTCAGATTTTTTGCAAACACAAACACAATTAGTGATCTGGCACCTTAAGCAGAACTTTAGACAACCATGTGCCATCACACCCCACAGGGGTGAAAAGAAGGAACTGGGCTATAGGGACAAACACCTTTCTATCAAGAACTGTGTAATATCCCTTTTTTATAAACCTTTCTGTGGTGATTCAAGTCACGTACAATACAGTGGCAAAGATCTCACAGGGCATTTTAGGATTTCTGCTCACTCACAGTATTATAAAGTTCCTCTAGGCGAGGAATAGTCAGGAAGTGCTGCATGTTCACTCCATTCTCAATAAGCAGTTTCACAAAATCCACTCGATCCAGGACCAGTGCATCCAGCATAGCCTGCTCCAAGGAATTCACCTGAATTGCAGGATGGAGACCACATGAGTACAAACGAGTTGGTTGGCTAACAACTACTACCATTTTCACTACTTAGCCTATGGACTGAGTTCCCAAATATGTTGATTAGTCTGTAAGTAAAAAGGAATTTAGAAGGACAGAGACAGCAGAGTTTTCCAAACCTTTAGCAGCAATACAACTGTAGCTTTCAGTTTTTCAGCCTGTAGTTTTCAGTGACTTGGTTCAGCATTTTAAACGAAACCAGGCATACCATGCTTGACACATTATGTGAAAAAGGGATGTACTTGCTCAGTGTGATAGGAACAAGTTAAACTAACACATTCACAGAAGGATGATGTTCACTGGTGGTTTTATTTCCTTCTGAAAAATGCAGGGAAGAAGATGCTGCAGCTCACTACTGACTTGTACTGCTGAGGTATGGCTGTATGTAGTGCACATGGGATAAGAGAGGATTCTTGGCTCAAACACTGAACATTCCTGCAGATCTACAGCTGATCTTGTGGAAATGTGCAAATGAAGGAAAGTGTGTATTTTCCTTTTCTCTTTGTACCTCGGAATGAAAAAAATCTTCAACAGTTTTAATACAATTACTTTCATCTCACCCAGTTCAGGAGTTCAAGTTTTCTTGGGTCTGTTTCTTCTTCTGGTTCTTCTTTTGCTTTTCCTCCCTTTTTCTTCCCTTTTCCTTTCCCTCTGCCTGCTTTAGTCTGAGGTGCTGGAGATTTCTTTTCCTTCTCAGGAGCTGTACCATCAGGAGCTGTAAGGCTTCCTAAAGGCTGTATTTATAATGCATTAAAGTATTAGAAATCTAACTGATCTTACAGTAACTATTTAACTGAGTACACTCCTACCAAGCTCACTTCCCAGTCACTACTTCTCACATTGAGTCATTAAAAATGATAATTTCTCTAAGTTTAAGGGCCTTTCTGCATAGTCACAACTTTACCCTTTTTTAAAAGTTGTTATGTCTAACTCAGTAACATTGAAAGTCAAAGCAGTGAAAGAGATTGACTGGGGAGGATTTCTCTTGAAAAATAAAATCAGTGTGACAGGACTGGGACACTTCAGTTCCTTTGCTCTCTCTGAAAGCAGTAGTTGTCAAAATAAATAGCAACAAGAGCTGGACAGAAAGAGCTTAACAAGAATGCTGCATCCATACTGCAGAGAAGAGATGACATAGAGCCACTCCCTGGTTCATTTCTGTTCTGCAGACAGTATACCTTTCAAGATACATTTATTCTTCACCTAAAGTCTTTCCCCTTTCCATCCTATCTGCCCAGGGCAGAGGCACACATGCACCAAACTACTTGTCTGTGATTTGGAGGCTTAACTTGCTTCAGATAATGCTCAGGTTACCTAATTTCCACAGACAACAAAACTGGATTACAACGACCTGTGCTCTGCACTGACAATTACAGGACCAAGCCTTTAACAAGGATTCTTTCCTGGGATTTTATTAGTCTGAAAAAAACTCTCTTCTGCCCAGCTACCACAAATCCATTCAAAAGCCTGGACAAAACTGTGGTGGCACAGGCTGGTCTGAAAGCAATCGCTGTGAACCTGCAATGACAGTGAATCCCAACTGGCTGGTGCTGCTTCCACAAACTGCAGTGCAGTACAAGTATGAACCAGGCCAAAGCACCAACAGCCTTCATTCAGTTCTTGGTGGAACCTCCGAATCTAACCGCAGTAATATGGAGATTGGGACATTCCATCCAATGAAACATTTAATAGTAGTTATACTTCATAATCTTTAGAATTATTAAATCCTCTCTGTATAAGCATTTTAATGAACCATGAATATTGAAATCATCACATTATTAGAAGTGAAGGACTAAAACTGCTATACAGTAACATTTGTTTAAATTTAATGATACAGGCTTCCAAACGAAAGAAATCTCTCCATTATGCACAGCATGCACATGAATGGTATTCCTCTGAGTGTCATTTTATTGCACAGTTTCAAGAAAGACAACTGAGCAAAAAACCCACCAAAATTCTTTCCCTTAATTCTCACAGTCTCTTTCAGGCTGCTCTCCTCATGACCCTTTGTAGTAATTCAGCATCAGATGGTTCACACAGTAGAACAAAAAGCATCAATACAGTGAGATGTGAAAATAACTTAAATAAAGGATTTTAGTTACACAGATGAACTGCAGTGTTCCATCGTTGCTGCTAGTGCAGCAACAAAATCCAAGGTGTAAATACTACACAACTGACTATCAAACTACTGACAAACAAAACGACAAAGCAAACTTTTCTTACTGGCCAGTGGTGTCCGAAGACAAAGATTTGGCTGCGTGCAATGTCTACACGATTCCAGGCCAAAGCCAGGCTGAGCTGGTCTGGAGCAGATGCATTGGTACCTAAAGAGAAACACACAGATGTTTCGTATTTCACACAGCGAAACAAGACTGGACAACCTGCAATAACTAGAAAACAGCAAGCCCGGCTCCAGATCATACTACCACTACAATAATTCTGACACAAAGTGGTGGATTCATCAATCAATTTATAGCATCTTCCATTTAACCCCAAGATCCTAATTTCCAAAAGATTAATGAGATTATTTTCCTTTTTTTTTTTTTTTTTTTAAAGTTTGATTTTTTTTTAAATCTAAAAAAAACAATT
>VZRX01007797.1:19812-115245 GCA_013398075.1 Notiomystis cincta | reverse complement strand
TTTTTTTTTTTTTTTAAAGCTTGACTTTTATTCTAATGCTAAAGACAGACATTTAACTCTTCTTAAAGACCCCTCTAAACTCCTCTGGCTGATACTGTAGATGAAAGTGAAAAAATTCCTCTCTTTATTCCTAAACTTTGGGGATTCCAGAGATCCCATATAGGGCCTATATCAACTACAGCATATCTGCTGACAGAAAGCAGTTGTTCCCACAAATATAAGAAACTCCAATTAAATATGGAACCAACCCTATTGCTCTAAGGTTTAAATGGCACAATCTGAGATCTGGAAAAATCCAGACAGTCTTTTATCTTTCCACTTTTTTTTTCTGACGTTATTAATGTATGCTAGAACTGCAATAAAATGAGCTGCAAGATCAGGAGTACAGTTGTTGCAGCACTCCCATCCCACGCTTTCAGGGGAGGAAAGCCTCACAAAACTTTCAGTCTAGATTTTATGCTTTATGCTAATCTGAACATTAACCAAACATGTTCAGGTACTTGTTAGAATCCAAGTGAAGAAATCAAAGACTTAAACACAAAGAGTGAACCTCAGCCAGTACATAGGAATGTCCTCTTGGGATGCTTTTGTGCACCCTTCCTAGGTGCCTGGAAAACCCACCTTTGAGGAGAGCAGTTAGGATGGACATCTCAATGTCGTGCTGCCCTTCGGAGCCCATGCGGAACACAGTGATCTAAAGGGCAGCACAAAACCAAACACACAAAGTTACAGCACAGGAAAGAGGGAGACCAAATGTGGACAGAAAACAGAGCAGAATGGTGCAGCTTCATTGTTCCCTACAACTTAATATTTTTCAAAAAGTACACTTCCACTAAATTTTTCTTTGAAATTAAATTTTCACAGAAGTGTTTAATTAGATTCTTTCAATGAAGTTACCCTAAAATATCCTTGCACTGGTGAGCATGACAAACTTGGTGAAAATCTTCACCAAACCCATGAATTTTAAAAAGCAGTGACAAAACTGCCACGTAAAACTGATTGTTTTCCAACAGTTCTATCATACTTCCCAGTAGTAATGGAAATGGAATGCTAGTTACCCTAGATAATTATCATTGCCTCCATTTTATTGATAACACTGAAATACTGTTTAGCTGCAGGATGTGTTACATATGACAATTAAAAAGGCAGAACCAAGTAAAAACCCAATTATTTTTAGTCACATTTGCTTAGTTTAGTCCGTTGCAATTCAATTATTTTAAAAGCAGTAATTAATGTAAAGCTTGGCCATTTAACTACATATTGGAAGACTAATAATTCAAGAGCAGAATAACCAAATATTCTACCTTAACAAACTTAATACCAAATGCAGACCAAAAAAACCCAAATCATTAATTTTTACAAAGCAACTATTCACATTAACTATTGAGAACAGCAATTTTCTGAACAGTTAAAATACATTTTGCAGGAATGGAAAGATACATGACATTAGAAAAAGAACTATAAAAAAAACCAGAACAGAATATAGAAAATATATAATTAACAAGAACAGACAAAGCTATCAACAGAAACCATAACCATTAAGTGTGCTTTGGCTGCACAGCCAGTGTCTGAATTTTGCTGAGTATCCAGGCCTGCTCTGATGCACATTTTAAATTCAAAACAGTCTGACTAAGACAGGTGTGGGCTCTCTTCTCTCAAGCCAGTTTTAGGAAGGCTGACTCTCTTTCCATCTTATCAGTCATGTTTATTATCAATTTCACTTCAGTGAAGGTGTGTACATGGAACTCATCTTGGCATCCCATGTACAAAAATTCACTGAAACAATTACTCAAAGGCAAACGCTCAGGGGTTCATTCCGCCTGCAAAGACACAGTGAATGCAGTTCCAATACACTGCTTCCAGACCACAAATGGGAATGTCAAAGATTTTCTTTTCCTGAGCACACTTCTCTCTGTAGCTGGGATGTGAGAGACAGGCAGCAACCTGAGTGAGCGGTACAGCACAAAGAGCAGACCTGCAGTAAACCAGGAGGAAGAAAGTGTGGGATCTCCAGGAACACAATGCTGCAGTTTCTTTTGACAGGCCTGCGAAGTCCATTTCCCTGGAATGAAAGGCTGTTAAAGAGTAACTGTGTCAGAAAATGAACACAATGCTTTTTGCTCCTAGGAATGCTTTCTTCAATTATCTTTCCTCCACTTTCTGCAGCTGATCCTGGGTTTGGTGCATTTCTCTTGAGGTCTTAGTCTGCCTTGCTGAAGCCTGTAGAAAAAGATTCCTATCAATTTACACAGGAGAAGAATCTGAAATTTGTTTTTGAGGCTTTGCATAAGATGTAATCCCTTCTTGGCCTATGCTTATGAATGAATGTGTACATTTAATGGAGCTATATGGGGGGAAAAAGTTTAAAATATAATCCTGGGAAAATGGCACTTGAAAGTACTCTAAAAAGTTTGGACACAGAAATTACCTTTGTGAACTACTTTTAGGACACTTACAAGTTCTTTCTTTTTCATGCACTCCATAAGAATGACAAACAGCTGATGAGCTTGATTCCTGTTGTAGTTAAAGGTTTTCTGGATGGTAACTAGAAGCTGGTCCCTAAGGGATTCATTTATTATCCTAAATGAAAAATGAGACATAAAAGAAGACATTGCCAGAATGAATATATATTCAGAAGACCTGCTGTTTAAGAAACTATAATAGCCAGGTATTCCTCTTATATATCATAGATATACTTCTGTTAACAAGTTCAGTCTTCAAGATTTTATCACTAGGCCTTAAAGGAAATGGAAATGCTACCTTTGCTTCTAAATGTTCCAAGTCCCTTTGTGTATAGCTAAAACCCCCCAAATACTTCACATTTCTGATATGTCACCTTGGTTATGGTCTTAAACAGAGGATTGAACTTGCTAGTGCATCTCATCACCCCAACTGAGAAACAAATTAATAATTCAAAACATAATTACAGAAATTATGTTGAAAACATTCTAGAAAGGTCAGAAGTGTTTGTTCTCCCAAAACAGTATGAAACAGCCCTTCAACCTTCATCCATTTCCAAATAAAATACATGTATTTTCAGATCATGGCAAACATTACCAGCAGCTACCCGAGAGATGCAGTAAAATTCAAAGTTCACTATGAGAAAATGATTGGACTGACAAAAAATTCTCATTATAGATCTGCCTTACTAGACAAACACATTTATCATAATTATTGGAGAAGAAAATTGGACACTGCATCATATGCACGGGGAGGGAAAGTCATGCAGTGAGCACATCTCAGACAGACTGATCCTGATAAGCTCCTTCATTTACCTATGAGCTGATAGGAAGAATGAATAACAAAGGAAAAAAAAAGCAAACCAAGTTTGCTCTAAACTAAGGAACCTTGTTAGACAGAAAGGGAAGTTGCTGAATCATAAATACTGTTGGTGCAATTAAATATGTGCTATGTCTAAATGCCAGCAATACCCAGCATAAGAGCTGCTCTCCTAATTCAGCAAAAAACATCCACACTGCTTGCAACACTACTTGTCTGCTTAATATTCAACCCAAGCTAAGCTTCAACTTCAGTCAAGGAAACAGGTTCTATCTTCAGCACAAGACAGGTATGCCATACCCCAATTAAGACAATATACGAGGTGTTTTCCTGTAAGGCAAAAGCAAGAGATTGAAGGAAGTCCAACATTTCCACAGCTGGTCTGGCACTCTTGGACAATGAAGATCATTCACACAACACACCAGAATCAGACAGTATAAATTTTGCAAATCCATGCACTAATTAACCTCAGCCCTGGCCTGAGGGAAAGAGTTACTCCTGGGAACTTGTCCTTGCTTCTACCACGCCCAACCCAGCACCAAGTATAGTGCAGCAAACCCTGACAGAGCTTGTACAACAGTGTGCTGTACTGAGAACAAGCTCATTTCAAAGTGCCAGAACATGCATTCAAAGTGGTAACAATTTCTACTCATTAACTCCAGAGCTAAGACCAAATGGGCAACAAAACCTGCCTGATAGCAGAATGCTGCTGTTAGTGGCATTTTATCCTTGAGGGTTTTCTTTAATGAAGCTCCAGGAAAGCAAGGCATATAGTCCTGGCAGCTTTGGTGAAGATCTTGAAACCTTACCCTCCTTCTTCTGAATACTTGTGTGCAAATGACAGAATGTCGGATGCTCGCCCACTGCCATCACAGATCACAACTGGGAGAGGAGGCTCTTCCCGCAGACACTCCAAGACAATGGAGATCACATTGGGACCTCCTTCCACTATGAGCCCAACTACAGGAACACCTTGCCCAAGTCCTGCATAAAACAGAGAAACAGAAACAAGGAAAAAAAGAAGTGTCACTGAAACTTAGTTTAAGAAATTGAGATAAGTGGATGCAGTTTCTGTGTTAGAGCATCACTTCAAACCAGAGCCCTTTGGAAAAATGATGGCCATTTCATGGCCAACATGAGGAAAAATGTCCATATGCTGTTCCATAGGTCCAAAAGCAAAAGAGTAAGATATTTCTCTGCCCTTGCTTTGGCATCAGCTCCATACTGATAACTTATCCACTCAGTGTTGGCAGATGTTTGTAATCGCTCTCGACAGACACCAGGTACAGATAAAGCCACTGCTGTGACTGTCCTATTGCTTCATCAGCTTCACTGTTACTCAGATGGCTCTCAGCTACTGCATTTGATGCTTTAACTCTTCATTGGTTACCTATGGGAAGTCTACAGTAAGATGACATACCTATGCTTATTCCTAAGATAAAAAAATGGAATTAGTGTTTTTATCATGAGGCTGAAATGGTTGACCGATGGAAGAGACGACAGCTGAGCATCCCTTTGCTGTCCCTGCCTCACTGTGATCTCCAGGCATAGGATGACAAAGGGAAGCCCACAGGTCACATGGTCTCAGTAGCCTTGGTCACAAGAAACTTGGGGAAATGAAGGACAAAACATTACCTGAATGCTGACCTATCATAAGCATTTGAGTTCAGTTCTTAATCTGTGAAATGACCAGCGCTTTATAGAGATGCACTTTTTTTGTTTGGCTGAGAACGCATGAAAGAGTTCATATTTTCAACCTTGATTCCTCTCTGAAGAACAGGAACACCATGCACAGTAAGAGTAGAAGCTTCCTGACATCCTCCTGTCAGTAACACCCCAGCTCTGATAAGGAGGAGTCACAGAGCATGGGCCGGCCTGTGTGTCCATGAAATCTTTAGTGATTCCTCCTGAGACTTCCAGCAGAGGTGCCTGTGCTTGGAGTGATTAAAAAGAAACAAAACAACTCCCTGTATGCTGTTACTACCAGGTGTACTGGAGCCCTTCACAGAACAAGTTGCTATGTGTACTCCCAACTTTGCCCTTCTCATGACAAAAATCATCAAATGCTACCTAAATCAGAGTCGATATCCCCAAGCCCCAGTGGTATTAAAAGGAATGACATAGAACATCTTGTCACTGGGCCCTGAGTTCCTGATCTTCCAAGCCAATGCTCCCTTTTACAACCTTACAGCTCTGCCAGCACTTCTGCAGAACACAAAGATGACAAAAGCAGGCTAAGGTGAGCGGGCAGCAGTACCTGGCACTGCCTCCATACTCAAAGGCAAGGGGAAGCATCTTCCTGAGCTGGTTCTTAGGCTCGCCATAGGCAGAGGGCAGTAGTTAGAGACTCCCCAGGACATTTGGATTCCTCACAGCTGGTCTCTAATTGCACCTTTTGGCTTTACCAGGCACTCCCCTTGATTTTTCTGCTCCACCCATAAGAGCACTTGGACCCTATAAGAAAATTCTGTGGAGTTCAATGCAATTGCCATTCTGGATGTTTCTTTTCTCTTATTTTTACAGGCCTATACAGTTTACAGGGGAATCTGTAAGAGGTAAGAAAAGCAACTGGTGGAACTAATGTCAATTCTCCAGTAGCTTTTAACTGAAGTGTGAATTCAAAGACTATTAACCTTTTTTTAACCATTAGAGTTGTAGGATTATTTTTAAATAGTGTATATATTTTTTTATTTCACCTTTTAAAAATAATTTTTACATGTTAATGAGAATATGTCTTTTAAAAGATTTTTTTTCTAAATAACAATGAGAAAAGTTCTAGAAAATTATTTTACTGAGGCCATAATAACTGGAAGAAATTTTAAAATGGCACAAAGCTCTAAATATGAAAGCATTAAGGTGAAATTGTCTTGATTGTCATTAAAAATCAAAATGCCTGCTAAGTTTATCAGGAAGATCAGAGAATTTCAAGTGTGATATTTCAAGCGAAACAAATCCATATATAAAAGAGAAAATAAAATGCTTGTGTGAACATCTGGAATAAGAAATCACTGAGCTGCACAGGATTCCTGTAAACAGAAATGGTAAAAAAAATCCCCTCACTTATATGTTTACTGATGTTTATGAATTCTAGCCTAGAAGTGAACAAATTCTTTGCATTTCCCTTTTGTTAGATTCTCACTGCTTTGAAGCTTCTCCTCACTTTTATTTGTCAATTTTTCTTCATCCCTTTATGCAATCCTTACTCCGTTTTTTTCCACCCAGTTTGACGTGGGCTCTTTCACCACTTATCAGACACCACACGTTCTAGCCCAGTCACACAGTCCTGATCGCATTTCCACTGGAAAGAGCTGGAAAAATCCTTCAATTCCCATTCTTTTAAGTACTTCAAGCCCTCCTTCCCTCCCTTGAAGACGTTATGGTTACAGTTTGCCCCACTCTTACTTACGTGTGTTGATTTTCTGGAGAGAAATGTGCTTTTCCAACTGACGCCGTAACTTTACTTCAGCTCCATATTTACCTAACGTGCCGTTGTCTGCCAGAATGAAGTGGGTGTGGGAACTGTTGAGCACAGAGAGCTTACTTAGAGGGTTGGACATTGTTTGGTAAACTCGTGTTACCTGTGTGTCAAGAGGAGAGATACACCTAGATTAGAACTAAGAACCAAATGGGAAAATGCCCCACACCACCCAACAGAGGCACACTCAGAGTCTCCTGAGGAAACAAACAAAGCAGACCTTTATAACCAAAACCAGAGGAGAATTAGAAATGGAGCTTGCTTTTACACTCCAAATCTGAACTCCTGACAGCACTGTTTTCTTTGGAGGGTGACAGTCACATTGTGCACTCCCCTGCATGTTCCCCTAAGCTCATTACCGTGCACTCCTTGTTCACACAGTGTTGTTACATAATCCTCTTAGTGCATTAGAAAATACATTCTCATTTGGAGTTCCAGTAATTCATATGCCACTCCAGAGTACCCACCTACAATAAATGCCAGCCTTGCACACACAAAGACCCTTACATGATTTACAGAAGTCTCAGTGTGCCACACTGAAGTCAGGACATAAAACTGTCACCGCAGAGAGGTCTGTACTAATGAAAGCAACAGAAATCTCGCTAATTCTGTATTTACTTTTACGTCATATTTGAAAACCTGAGAAATAAACTTAAACAACAGTTTTTTTTCAAGAAATTGTTCCATATCACCTCCTAGGCATGCCTTAGAAATGGAAAAAAGTAATGCATTAGAAATATTAACAATGTATCTTTTACACAGCTATTTCCTTAAACACTTACATCTCTTCCTATTAAATCTTCCTTGTTTTCTACAATGCCCCACGGTGCAATTCCTATGGCACATATTCGTCCTCTGGATTTGGAAGAATGATCTTTCAAGGCATCTCCTACATGACGAATGACACCTATAGGTACAATTAATTTAATTCATTTTTGGCACATTAGATTGATCACTAAACAACAGAATTTTCTTGCCTCCCACAGAGCTACTGGGTTGCTTCCACTACTAACCTGGTATCTCCACTTTATAGTAGAACATGCAGGGCAGGCAACCATGATTTTATTTTGTAACGGTTGTGTGTAAGTCCCATTACCTTTTCACATCATTGTGCTGAATTCAGTGAAGTCTGTGAAAGACCCAGTTCCTAACTTGCCACAGTGTAATCTGTACTCTTGTCCATCTCGACATATGTTATTCATTGGACACAAACCACGACATCAGGAAATACACTTTTAGTAATAGAAAGACCTTTGTACAAAAAAAACCCAAAAAACCACAAGAAGCTAAAGCTTGGCAAATTTGGAGCAGGAAACTTCTTAACTACAAGGATAACCAAGCTCTAAAAAAAGTGTATTAGAACTAGTGGTAGATTCTTTACTACTGAAATTTGTTTTCAGGGGAAACATCGAGTAATGCAAATCAATACTGACTCAGGAAAATCTTATGGTCTGGGCTGGGTAGGAGATTAACACAAATGATTACAATGCTCCTTTTTTGATCTAGTGGGTAATGATTCCTTCATGTAGACTTAAATCTTCTGCCTGTGGGAAAGATTAGTGGATGAACATCACTGAGTTCTTAAGTAAACTGAAAGTGAAGGCAATTTCTTACCTGTACTAACACCACCAGTGAAAATCCAAGCTCCTGTGGTCATGGCAGCCTTTATCAGACCTTTTCCAAACACTTGCTTTAATTTAGGTTGCATTTCAAAGTTCTGGAGGCCTCCATGGACAGAGATTAAGAGTTTGGGCAGTTCCAGTTGCCAGTCTTTCACCATGAGATGCAGCAGAGAATCTGGTTTAGTGTCATATGACACACGGATGTACTGCAAAGAGCAATGTTTAATGTTATCACTCAACCTGCTCTGTAAATTATCTGAGTAAACAATGGTTACTGTTTACCTTTCATCCTGAAGAGAGTTTTAAAATTTTCAAACAAAGAAACAAATCTAAGTTTGTATTTCTTCAGAAGAGAGGAAAATCAGAAAGAGAATTTTTGCAGAAGTTTGAATTGCTGTTACTTTTACTGCTAAGAAAACTCAAGAGTCTGTTGAGCTAACATACCAGATGAAGAAATACCTTAGAGTACCCTATGCCCCTTACCATGGCCTTATTTGAATGTCCTCCTCCCTGGAATTCCAGGTTTCCATAGGCATCAGTTGGGTATGCTTGGGTGTGTTTACTGACAGACCATTTCTCTGGCTGAGCTTCCACTTGCTTCGTTTCTTCTCCATTTTTATTAGCTGTTATGCTTGGAGGAGGTGGAATATGTTGGTTAATGAGCTGGCCACAGCAGCACCTGTAGGTTAAAATTTGAAATTACTTTGAGTATAGTATCTTCAAAATAATTAAAAAAACCCCACCAAACCAGAAATTAGATTTTCAACTGCCCATGCCTTGCTGTACATGAACCATAGAAACATGTTTCGCATACACACATATGCCAGAATTAACATGCTTAGGTGTATTTTAACATGAAAAGATTAAAAAAAATCACTTGTGTTATGCACTGGAAAGCTGTTCTAGGCAAAAGGTCAGGCAAGGAGGGAGAATGTAGAACAGGAGCACCAACCACCTCTTTCTTATTTAGAGGTAACAGCTCACACAGGACATTAACTGTTCTGTTATCCATACAAGCTGGACCACAATATGGAGCTAGCCCATGGAGTAATATTAATATCTGGACTAAGAAATTAAATCCCTCTGTCTGCTGTTGTCATTGGTAATATCATACCAACTGTGAAGGACAGCAGCATGTTACTGCACCTTTGCTTTCAGAATTCAGTATACATCTATTATCGTTTGCAAAGTTAGAAACTAACAACTCGCTGCCTCTCGTGCTCCCAGCCTTCTCATCTCTGTGTGACCTGTCCCATGGCTCTGTGCAGATTTGAGTGCAAGCATGACTTGTGCTTTTGTTCCCCTGTCATCTCCCTTTAGGGGCAGTGACTAAACTGGGTTTCACACGTCTAAACCCAAATTAGGTTGAGTTCCTCTGGTATTAAGCTTTTCTGTTGAAATAAAAATTTCAAATGTTACCTGGCAACGTCTTTGTTGTTGGCAATTACATAGATGCATTCTCTTTTAGAAAAGGTCTTCTCTATCCAAGCTTTCTGACCCTTAAAGAGAGAAAAGGAAAAAAAAAAATGCACTGATATATTTCTGTGTGGCTGATACAGTAACATTCACCTTCTGTTTTCAGCTAGTAGATAATAACATCACTTTTAAACACCAGCTGCATCTACTCGTGAAAATTCAAACCTCGAATGTGTGTAAAATCTCTTCTGTGGAAAAATGATGGTCTTGAAGTTTCAAGGTCTACCAAAAAATGCACCTGGCTCCTTCCTACTGCTGTATACAGTAAATGGACTCAATGTAGTACAGAAAATCAGCATGAACTGTGAAATAAATAGATAATAGTATTTCCTCCAAATAATGCTATACTATCATTCTTTGTATGCAGAAAGCGCTCTCCAATAACTTTCCCTTCATAATTAATTATCTTCTCAAATAATTTTTTCCTGCTTTAAATCAAGTTCCAGTCTTTGCTAAGGCATCCTACTCTGAATGAGATGTGTCTCAGAAGGAGGCATTTTTAAATTGAAAGACCATGTGACAGTAAAAGCACAAACTCTTTGGGTACCTGTGAAACAGGAGGAAGAAAACAACCTTCAAATTGTGTTTGCCTATTATATTGCTCGCAAACCAATTTTAAAAAGTGAATTCAAAGGAGCCTTTTAATTTTAAAGAAATGAAAAATGTTTAAAAACACTCACAGTTTGATGACACTGATACCTTTGCCTTCCTGATAAAAGCTGCCTCTTCTGAGTTTGAATTATGAAACTGTCTTTTCAAGTTGCAAACTAATGTTGTACATTTTGCTTTAGTTTCTGCTGTGGAAGTGAAATTAAATTTTTGCAGACACAGAAGCTAAAAACGACACAAGAACTTTCAGGCTGACTTAAAAAAAGTAAAGGACCTTTTCCTAGAGAAAGAACTAAAAACATTGCTGATTTTGACTTAAGAAAGTCAACTGCAGATGCCTATCAGCCTGCCTGGCAGCAGCTTCAAGACCGGCCAAGCTCCCTGAGTGCCGCACCAGCCACAGCGTGATGAACAGAAGCTTTCGTAGTCCATCTTTCTTTCTCATGCGAGGCAAGAGCTGTCTCTGAAACTCCTTTGTTTGTTGACTTGTTATTTCCTGCCTGGCTTCTTCATTTCCTACACTATGTCTAAAATAATAGGGGACCACTTGAAGTTCCCAAGTTTCTACTTAGTTAAAATGCATCAGTAATCGCTGGGGTACACAAACATTCACCTCTCAGGTGCCTCTGAGCCCGTCTGGGCACTCAGTGGCCTGGGAAATCCTGCAGTTTTGCTCTCCACTCTCATTTTCCTGATTTACCGAGACAGAACCATCTCATGTCATTTTAGAAGGAGCTGTTTGGGACCTCACAGCACAACAGGGAGAACTCACAGACAAAACTTCCTGTAGCTTACAACTTGACTTGCTTTCTGAATGACAAGGCATGTATCTCAGGCAAGAAGAGCTTGGTCATATAGCAAAATATGAAGGAAAAGAGTATTAAATTTAATATCAAAAGGCTTTGTGACTTGGTCAGCTTTTCTGTCTTGACTCCACGGATTCCTTCTTCAAATGAAACTAAAGAGCCTTTCTTCCAAAAATATTTTAAAGGTTCTCTTCATACACCTTCTGTCATGTCTCCTTCAAGGCTTTTAAAACATGACAAATTTCAGCAATGGTATTATTTGAAGTAGAGCTTAGAAAATGCTTCTGTTCTATAGCATCAGAGTCCAGTTCTGGAAAGGCCAGAGAAAGCATCCCCGACAGAGCGATCCATGAGGCTCTGCGGTACGTAGAGGTGGGTGATTAAATCAAAGAAATGCCATTTACCTGCTCAGAACGAAATTTTGCTAATTCACAGGTATTCAGGCAGTTCAAAATATTGAGAGATTCAAAAGCAGTCCATTTGATTTGAATTACAGTAATTTTTCAAAATTAATCTAAAACCACAGAAATGTACAAAATGTACAAATTTGCTGCTGTTTAACAACTATGTCCAGTGTTGTTACCTCTCATATATACCATATTAGTTATTGAACTTTAACATCATAAAATAGGCTTAACAGAGCTTACATTATTTCTGTACTTTAAAAATTATATATATAAATTTTTTATTAATTTAGGCTTTATTTACTTTATATATTCTAAACATATTCACTTTTCCCCCCGATTAAAACTTCTGACTTCTGTGTGGTTTCTGATAACTCCTTGACTAAGCGACACAAAAGTCCAAATCAATCCCACAGAGCAGGAAACACTCTTCAAAATAAAAACTGTAACAGCTGCTGCACACTTAACTGTTCTGTAGAGAATACTGGAAAATGCAACCTAGAAATATCAAATCAGTTTGGATTGTTACACCATGCCAGTGAATACTGCTTTACCTTATTTCTTGTGCCTTACCGAAGCACAGAGTTTCTTTTGCTGTTTTCAGTATGTAAAAATAGCTAATTAACTATTGGATTAAGTCACAGACTTAACATCTGTGTTTGCAAGGAAGCTTTTGCATCTTGGTATCTAAAAGGAGCTCTACAAACAGCTGAACTCTCAGCTGTGCAGTTGCTGTTAAAATCCCTCTCAGAGGAGGTCTATTATCTACTGCTACGTTGGAAAAAACCTTCAATACTCACCCCTAGAACCCTGTTAGGAATCAGTTGCTGCAGGCACTACAGAGGGACAACACATTATGCTCTACTGGCTTATTTTTCTGTGCTAATGAGAGGAAGGCAAAAGCAGGCATTACAGACCGGGGAAATAAAAACCTCAGCACATTTGGTCAGCCTTTGAAGTTTCACTGCTTTTGTCTGTTTAATCTGCTTAACCAAAGCTTCATTATAATCCAGTGCAAATACTTGAGCAGAAACATTTACTGTCAGAAAATGGGCACTTTCTCCACTTACTTTATACAGATGCTGTACATTTCTCTCTCTGGATTGAAATGCTCTTGGTCTTTTGAGGAAAAATGTAAGTACACATACTGTCTCTTGTGAGTTTGGAAAAAGACAAGCACTTCTTAACAGTTTAGGAATAGATGAATTGTTAAAGGACTAGGATAGATCAGCTACAGTTTTCAGACCAACAGCCAATGGGGGTTTTCCATACACCTCTAAAAAACAAAAAAAAAGCAGATCCCAACTCGTTGATAGTAGTGAAGTTCAAACGGGCTTGTTTTAGCAAATCCTGAATGTATTAATTAGAACCCAGTTTTGAAAAAAACATCTTTCAGATGTTCAGTGGTATATTTGTTCTCCTTTATGTAAACTGGCAACAGGTCTCCTAAACGACGATAAAAACAAAACCAAACCATTGCTAATTCTTGTACTTCAGCCTAGAAATCAATATGCTGCTGAGGAACAGCATGAATTAATACTGGATTTATGTTATTCCTCTATATGGTTTTGCTAGTTGTCTTTAGCATTAAAAAAGTATCCTCCTGCAGAAACGAAAGGAAATCAGTATTGCTGGTTTGTAAATCACAGGATAACAAAATCAAGACCCTGAACCACTAGTCACCTTGCTAATATAGGAATTAATAAACACAAGAAGTAGTTCTACCAAGACTAATTATCCTTTGACTATTTCAAATTAATTACACTATTTGCTGAGAAAAAAGCATGTCTATGACTGCAGCAACTGAAAAGAATTTTCTCTCACTCCCACACAGATAATTTCGGTTTTGTACTAAATTAACATTAAATTTTATGTATTTCACTTCATATATAGCCCACCATTCAGTGAACAAGTACTGGGCCTGAATTTCAGGCTGTACCAAAACAAAGCCTGTAGCCCTGTTTCACTGCAGCTTTATGCAAGAGCAACAGGTGGGCTATGGACCAATAAATACATCTTTGGTGAAACTCCAAGGTGAGAATTCACACAGGAGAGGAAAGCCACTGGAAACATCATGCTATAAACTCTTACATGACATTGTGTCACCAGAAGCTGTGAATTTCAGTAAAGATATACTCCTGTAGGATGGCACAGCATTTAGTAATTGTGATGAACGTAATGACCAGCAAAGGAAGTGAAAGAATTTGGGGAGTGAAAAGGGGGGCAGGGATGAAGAGCCAGTAGTGTCACTGGAGCACATCCAAAGCCCGGGCTCAAGCAGATCTAAAAGCAGTAGTGAGCTCTCTGAACTCCCACGACCCCCAGAGTGCTGCTCCTTGGAACAGGGACTCGTGTCCTTGCTCGATGGCTTGGCTTGCTTGTCTTGGGGACAGGCTGGGACGGGGCTTTGGCCTCACCTGGTAACTGCAGAGTATCCACTGTCACACAGCTCGGAGGCACCGGGGGCCGAGGAAGGAGCACGTACTCCACAGCTGCTGCTCTCCAGAGAGGCTTTGCCTGGACCAGGCACAGCTGGTCAGCAGGCAAGCAGGCATGTGAACAGCAGGGTTGGTGCATGGAGCATGGGCAGGGATTGGACACAGCAGACAGCGCTTGGTGCACAAATATACTGAGCGACTAGGCAGGGCACCAAACAAACGTATGTCATGCATAACACAGGGTCTGACAGAGCTGTTCAGGCTAAATCAAGCACAGAATAACACAAAAATGGATCTGGCTGGGCAGCAGAGCTAACATCTGTGGACTAATGCAAATTACTTTGACCAACATCTCGTTAAGATGTGGACTGATTGTTGTCATTTATGGAAACATTCATCTGTAGCCCTGTTAACACCATCTGATCAACTTTTCAGGTAATCCTTCTATGGCTTGCAGTATGCTGCAAAAAAGGTGGCATTACCAGGGAAATCAAATCTCAACCATGTTGCCCAGTTATAAAATTAGAATACTCTACAGAATTAAACTGGGATATTTATGCTAGATTTGAGCACAGGGATGTTTGCTTTGATGAGATAGTGAGAGAAAGAAGTAAATGAAATTCCTATCAAGAGCACGTGCACTCTTTCTTAAAAGAAAGTAAATAAGAACAATAAATAGTTGGGGGAAAAAAGAAATCATTATATTAGCAGAATATCTGTTATCTGGAACTTAAATTCTGACATGAGAGCAATTTCTGTTTTGCACTGCCTTTAAATGCAACATCCAAATTACACTATCCATCATTCTTCTTCACTTTGAAGGAACAGTTTTTCCAAGTGCCCAACTAATTAACCTTTCAGGTGATTAGTTCTACCGAGAAATGACTGTCCTCCTAATAACAGGGTCTTCCTTGGGGGAAAATCTTCCAGACTATGTGAGGTATGTTAATAGCCAATTCTGTAGCCACTCACAAACTGGTAAGATTTTACTGAAAAGTTCTTCATTGCTAAATAAGTACAGGGCATAAAATCATAATGCTATTTTAAATTTGTGTTATGCCACAAAGAAGCCAGAGCCATGAACAATGTCCCCAACTACAGAATACACTGACAGCCTATGAATCTACTGAATTTCCAAAACTCTCCTTTGCATGAGTTCTATCAAAAATCTATTTGTAGAACCAAGAACAGATTTAGTAGTTATTAGAATATGAAATACCAAACAACACCCTATAGAAAGAGGATCTCTTACATTTTTTGCTAATAAGTAGAGCATCAAGAAGGGATTTGCAACAATTTTGAGATTCTTTCAAATAAAATCCTATTTGCTTGAGACAATTCTTATTCTTAGTGATAGAGAGAGTTCTATCAAACTGAGACAGTCAGCCCACTGTGTTTTCCATATTGTTCAATTTGAACCCATGCTCTCGTAGCAACTTTGTCAGGGAACCACTTGCTCTGTGGTAAAGACTAATGCACACCAGGCGGGATGGCAGTGTCTATCAGCAACACAAGCAATATTGTTATTTTAAACTGAGGCCAGAAATCCCTCCTGCTGCTGGTGTGCAAACCAGAAAATGGTGCTACACTGCACAGAGAGCTGTAATGAGCTTTCATGGTTTCATTACACTCTGTGTTCCTGGAGAGGCACAGCAAACATCTGCTGAAACAAGAGAATTATTCCATTTTCTCTCCATGTTCATTAACTGAGGGACACAGTCTGCAAAGCATGCAAGTAAGAAGTAATAAGCTCTCTTTTTAAAGTTAAGATGATTCTGCTGCATCTCTGAGAGATACACACCACGTCTCCAGAGGTTCTGCAATGTGAAAAACAGCTAAAGCCTCAATACCACGGCAGACTGGCTCGCTCTGAAATGGTGGAGATCCCCAGCTCCAGCACAAAGTCCATGGAGGCAAAGGAGCAAAGCGTGTTGGATGAACTCCTACAGAGGCAGGTACAGCTGCCTGGGCACAGCCCAGCACTAATGTAACCATATAGCTAATGAAACTATAATAAAGCAACTTAAAGAACCATTTGGAGTGTACTGCAGCAGAGCCTGGCTCAGTGCATGCCTGGGGAGAACATACCTCGTGTAGTTTTGCAATACAGAATTTTTCTGCGTAAAATACACAGAGAAACTCACTGAAAACCTTAAGACACCACATCTACCACATTCTAAGGAAGCAAAATGTATTCCTGCAATAGTCTGTCCTTTCCCTTACTGCACCAAGTATCAGGGACGACATGTTAACAATAATGTTAATCTCCATTTGTTACTTATTCCAGTTCTGTTAATACCTTGCCAAATCCTCCTCTTGTCTTTAGCCTTTCTGTTCTGGATGCCTGGGAGATAGGGAACACAAACACCAACCTGTACTGAACCTCTGCATTTTTCTCCCCAAAGAACCTTCAGCCCGTAGACATTCCATAGGCCAGTTTTACTCCCAGATCTTACACACAAACCAAGACACCAAGATGGGAAGTGGTGAGCGGTTTTATCTCTGTATAGTGGAGTCCTGTCTGCCTGCAAGTGACCATTCTCAAGAGGTCTGATACAGCAGAATGGATGAGCAGGGAGAGACAATAAGCAGCCTCTAACATTATACTAGCCAAAGTAGCCTGGTAATTAGTAGTTTCTTCTGTAACAGAATTTATTGATAATCCTCATTTAAAGATTTAAGATGACCCTGGTATCTAGTTCTGACAAGGCTCAGGGATGTTTTTTGTACTACAACTCTTGGCTAATGTAAAGACTCTGCTAGATGATGGTTTTAAAGGAAGTCAGGGTGCATCCAGATTATTTGCATCTGGGATATTTTTCTTAAATTATTCCAAACTATGAGCCTTCAGTACAGGCCATTCTGACCTGAAATACAAAACTGCTATGATAAGGAAAACCCCTGGGATTCAAGAACCTCAACAGCAAACCTTCCTTTATGCAATTCATCAACACTTACGAAATCATGATCAGCATGACAAGGTACTTCCCTCAACACAAAACTAAGCCTGAGAATAGCTCTCATGAAAACTACCCACATGCTTAATTCTCTTGGTTATCTGTGGTTTAGAAAATTGTGTCAATAGATGTTAATCACGCCTGCAGAAAAGGCTAACCCACACCTAGCATGCAGATGCAAAATAACATTGATTTGGACTAGAATATTGTCTCCATTAGAGAGATCTGGGTCATTTGAGTCCATATTATTAAGAATAATGACTATTAGAGTAGAAATAATCAAAAATGTGCTTGCTGTTTGGAAAAGGGGCTAAATGTATAAGCACTTGTTTGATATCCAAGATTACAAGCTCCTAGTTCAGAGAGAACTACACGACTTCTGACAAGCCAGCTTGTCACGCTGATCTTTCATACATGACATAAGAGTGTGGTGTGAGACCTTTTCCTTTAAGAAATAGGGCAAATCACAAATGTAAAACATCTGAAGAAAATGACTACATGTTGTATAGAGTAGTACACGTCTGTGAGAGTTTGTTCTAAGTGCACAGTTGTAATTAGTACTACTTGAAGCACAAAGCACACTAAACAGCAGGGTTTGAAGAATTCATTACACTGACATTTTCAAAAAGTGGTGACAAAAAGCCAGTACTTAAGGCATACTGAGACGCACGTTAATAAAACACACTTTAAAATTGCTACGAAGTAACATTTCTATATTCACAAAATAAAGAATATATCTCAGAAGTCTCTAAATTCTGGAGATGCTGAACAAATACATATTTTGAGAAAAGATACTAAAAGCATTTAGTTCTTTCTTCTGTGTACTATAAATATGCACCCTTTTTGCAAATATGCATGTAATACACTAGTTAGCCAATCTGTCTCCAAAGAAATTAACATTAGTTTGCAGCACAGAGTTTTCCTGACAGCAAGATTCTTCAGGTTGAACTCCGTTAAAGACTTTGAGCTGTTGAAAATTTGCAACTTTCTGTGGCTAATTTCACACTCAGTAGAGCAATTCTTTTCTGGGCATTAGCTAAGACCTAACACCTTTCATAGACTATGCCACAATCAGATGCATTTTATTCCCTGCTGCTTTCTGTCATTTTCAAAAAGGAATTTCCAGCTATTTAAACTCTTGGGCTGCAAGGTTTGCACAAAATTATTTCTCATAATCTTTCACAAACCCTTACAAAAGCATTAGAATTCAAGATTTAAATTATTTCCTTCAGACTCTAAATACTTATGTTTGAAACATTGCATTATGTACATCGGAGAGTTGTCAACACTCATTGGGAACTTCCTGAAAAGCTGAGTATTTCAGGGCTGAAATAATTACAAAAGGTGAAGGCAATGGGAGATTTCAGAGTTTACAGATAAAAGAGTTTTCAGAAAATTTGGTCAATCTTTTCAGTCCTTACGTGTCTCAACCCCGTGCAGAGGTGAGTGAAGAGCATTAACAGGTGCCATAGAACAGAAAACAGTATGTCCAGTGATGTTGTTGGACTTTTTTATCACAGTGTGCAGCACACTGTTCCTTCTCTTTAAAATGCTGGCCCATAGTCTATCCATGATTTGAATTAAAGTGACAGCAGGGAAAAACTACAATAAAATTTTCAATTGTCTGGATTTAATCCGTTATCAAAAATGGAAAAGAAAACTTATAGCTTGAATTAGAGGAGCTAAAGGAGACTCCAACAGGCCAGAAGCTGTTTCCATGGCTGTCTCTGGCTCAGCAGGGAAACACAGGTAATGTCCTCCTGGAGCTGCTGGTCTGCTGGCAGGTGCCTGCTCAGGACCCCAAGGGACCCCAGCAAAGGGCAGGAAGGACACAGCCATGGATGGGAGCTTCTTTGGAGCTGTGATTTGAAGAGCTGGGGGAAACAAGGGCCAAACCTGAGCTTTCTTGGCTCCTCAATCTCTTGAAACATGGGTATGTGAATACTCAGAGGTCACAGGTAGGCTGGGGCTCAGTGAGACTTCTCACCTCACAGCCCAATGAGCTGTATGGCAGGAATGCACTTCTTCACAGGACAGCAGCAGCACTGCAGGTACAAATGTCATGGGGCTGCTGATGTTTCTTAAACGCCTTTCACTGGCGAACCTCCTTTATTGCCAACACTCACTGAAGTGGGGAAAACCATCATAAATTCTACACCTTTTGGTTCTAAGACTTCCATAATACCTGACCTACCATCAGACCTTGATAAACTCATCTGGAAACAAATACACACAACAAGAAGTGTGCTTATCAGAAGGTGTATCGCCACAAAAGAGCTCTAGAAAGTGTTATTACTGGCTAATTTTGAAAACTGAAAACAGCCCTCAAAAAATGAGAAGTCACAACGTACAAAAGAAAGAAAATCCCAGAACTCCATCCCCATTTTCTGCAGAGGTAGCTTGAAATTAGCATTCAAATACTGAAATATGTAAGATACATGGTCTCTCTTTGACAGCATTTCTATATCGCATTGCGGTCTCAACCAAGCAATTTTTAAATTTTGATGTCTTGAGACACCATTTCTGGATCTGAAAACTCATTTTGTCTTCTTGTAGTCAGTATTTCAGATTTCATATCCTTCAAAATGAGAAATCTAAGAAGGAGTCTAATCAGAACAGTGTAATTTCAATGGAATTATCTTTCTCCCATCAACTGCACGTCATTATTCAGCTTTTGAGCGCAAATTTCAGTTGTGCATACTGCTGTTATAAAAGGTAGAAGACTATCAGGAATGAAATGAAAAATGATTTAAAATCATGTCCTACCTGCTTGTCACTGGAAGTGTTTCAGAGTTTGGAAAGATGAATTACAGCTAGAATAAATAAAGTGCATTTAACTCTGAGCTTCTGTCCCATCTTTCTGTTTATTGTTCAGACTTCTCATTCATCTTACTGTTAGGACTTCCAGTCTCTCTGAAGTTCATGAGAATTCCCAAGGAGATGGGTTTCCACCACTTTAAGAAGAGAATCTCATATGATAAGCATGTGAGCAGCTTCTTTGTTCAAACCAATCTCATGACTCCCTTTGAAGGTAATCCTTTAGAAGTCTCATGACCCATCTCTCTGCCCAGAGGGTATTTTCATCTCATGGTGGAACAAGGCACAACAAATCTACTTTGATAGTGCCCAAATCTCCAATTTGTTAAACCTCCTTTCCTCTCTTCAAACAGTGGATGTACTTGCTGTAAAAATGCCGGCACTGCAGAAAGGCTAAAGCAGGAGCTGAAACTCTTAATTTGAAGTATCCCCTCCCTTCTGCTAAAATATCAACGCTATTTGCATAATTGAGACAATTGGACATAATAGTCCTTTCAGGGGTCCTCATTAGATGTACAGCTCTACATTCTTTGAAAAGAAGAAAAAAGGAGGTCATACAGCATTAATTATATCTAATCCTTTTTAGAACAATTTGAAGTTGGGCAAAATGTTGTACTAAAACAGCTGAAGTTGTAAATAAGCCGTTAATTTTGTAACTTTACATATCACATACATTTTCATACCCTGTTGCCTTTGTCAATATAATTAATTCCTTTGCTCACAAGGGCTTTTTTGCATCTTCTAATACTTTAAAACCACCAATAATACAGGACACTGTGCTGCAGGTAGTTCTTTGTTCTAACTTTCTACATTTGCCTTGCTGGGCCAGGAGCCAAAATAATTGCCATAATGCAACAGGTAAGGGTGACATCCAGAGTCACATCTAAGGATCCTGCTGTCTGGAGCTAAAGGCTGCTTGACTGCCTGCTCCTGCTGCACTGCACTGTTAGACTTTAAACTTATTTCCCTGTTCCTGTAACTCACCTCCAATGTACTGAACACGTACCCTCTTGTGGCTGGCAACAAAATATTTTACAGATATAATTTCAACTTCTGTCTGCCTTAAATTTGCAGCTGAAAAAGCTTTGGCTTAGAACCAGACCCTGGGCTTCCTAGTGAGACAAAGTTCCCGCTGGCTTCATGAGAAACACAATGGAGTATGGAAGATTCTTGAAAGCTCAGCACAGAAATGGAGGGAGGACATACAATGAAGTGCACAGATGTTTCTCTTTTCAGTGGAAATCAAATTCAAGAGGCCTTTATGCTTCTGCTATCTAGAATGTGAGGTACCCTGTGAGCTAGAAAAAGATGACCTATTGGATAAGAAATATTATCACAGATATATAAGCCAAAAAATTAACACAAAAAGGTGATTTGGGCACTTAACTCTCTTCTGAAAATGGAATGCAGTATCTTTTTTGGCTAGATGCTCTACAGAAATGGAAGTTAAAAAGGAATTAATTCCTCTCTGCTCCTGAACCAGCTCTCCTTGGCCAGCCATTATGTAAGAATGGGAGTTCTATCTACAGTACCTGCATTTGGAAGGCACAACACATTTTAAGAACAAATATTGGAAATATCATCCCTGTGTGTTTTGTTCTTCCATTTGTTAGCCCAGCCTGCAATGCCAGAAATGCACACCTGAGAAAGTACAGCATACATAAAAATCAAATGCAAGTTTTGCAAACTGTTTCCTCATCAGAAATTTGATGGACACACAGCCTGTCAGCATTTCCCTTTGGCAACACCACAACTGCTCTGGCACCTTAAATTGCTCTTAAACTAAGACTCAAGAAAGACAACCAAGATATGCATCTACCCAAAAAGAACATAATTGTAGCTGTTAAAGACTTCAGTTTAAGGTGACTGACATCAAAGACCCCTCTACAGGCGATAAGAACATTTTCCTCACTTACTATTGCAAATAAAGAACAAGTTTTGACCATGTTGAAACCCACACTTTTCAGACTTTGCGTTTTAAGCAATGCCACAGCTTGTCAGGATGCCTACACTGAATGTTCTGAACAGTACTTTGGATAACACATAATTCTCTCTACATAAAAATATAATGGTAATAACACAATACTTATAGAATACAATAGGAATTAACCAGCATGTTCCAGGGGTGGATTGGGGAACAGCCCTGTAAAAGCAAAGGGCCTTATACACAATGTGTGTAAAATAAACCTTAACCAAGTTGGCTAAAACCCTAATAAACGTGCACTTCTGTTGCTGAGGGCGAACAGCCCACTGTCTGCTGTGCTTACTGTTTGAAAAGCCTATGACAAAATTGTGCATGGTAAGAGGAAGAAACTGCTGGCATTTAATTCCAAATGTACAATTCTGCCAAGTTCAACCAAAGTGCTCATTCAGAGTTCAAAGGAATAACACACATGAGTGAAAAAAATTACATTCTCAGAGAAAAGGCCACTAAACAAAGGATAGTTTTCATGGATGCCTGCACTCATACTATGGGAAGGCTCACAGCACTTGGAGTTTGTTTTGTGACATGGCTTGATATAAATGCACTGTGAAGGAAAGGGATAAAGATATGCATCTCTGCTGCCCTCACTGTGACTGTCTCATAAAAAAATTCCCTTGGTTTCCAACAATACCCATATGCTTGTGGGGAGTAAGCAGCAAGGAAGAATTCATTCATTTGGTTTTACTGATTTAAACAATATTTTCATATATGATAAAGAGTCCACACCAAAAAAACCTTAAATTACATCCTTCACTGTCAAACCACACCCTTATTACTTCCACCACCAAAATAAAAATATACTTGCTTCACTGATAGCAAACAACTTCTTTATTTTCAAAAAGTAATACATTTTATTTTAAGTGCTGCAAATCCAATACCTAGGTTATCAGTTATATTTAGCAGGAATAATGGACAGCTCACATAACAAATAATTACTGGTCTTGAAACTATTCCTCTAATAAAAGCAAATTAATTCAAATAGTATGAAGGCAATTTTTTCCCCTAAATTTCTTCTCCTGCAGTGTTTATATAGCATTCTCTGAGAGCTCTCAAGCCATATCATTCAGACACTCATGCATACACAGATCAAAAGTAAAATTCATGGATAGCAAATGTGGGAGCTGGACTTTGAAATACCAAAATGCATTCAACATTGCACAAGATGCAATGTTTTTGTTTGTTTGGGGTTTTTTTGTGTAAGAATATAAGTAAAACTACATGAATAGGAACTGAGACAGACTACATGAAAAAAACCTAATGTATATATTGTAATCTTCCTTTCCACAGTCTTTATCAGACCAAATCCAAACTTGAAATGCCTCACTAAACTATAAATGCAAAAGTCACAAAGGAGTGAGCAGTAATTACAATGCGACATAAAAAAATGTTGAAGAAGGGGAGAGAGTGGCAAAACCACAAAACCCAGTGTCAAAATCCCCTTGGATCCAAGTTTCATCATTTGAGAGGAATCAAATGCTACTTACAAGCCAAACCTATTGTCATAACAGAGAAAAACTGCAGCTCAAGGAAGTCCCTACTTCTTTTATAGCAGAGTTAAAGCTTGAACCAATGACTAGGTTTTCACAGAATAAAACACTACTAACTAGAGAAAACTGTGATGAGCATTAATACAAATGTTACAGCTATAGATGCCAGAACAGACGAGAAATGATGAGATAATCATGTCACTGCAACTGCTGGTGAGGTGGCTGTGGTACAGACAAGGCAGGGCTGGCACCTCTGACTGCACTGTGGCTTAAGCACAGCACTGTCTGTAGCCTCTAGAACTCCAATAAAACCTGAATTCATTCATAAAAGCCAAAATGTAACCCCAAAGAAGAAACAGTTTGATAGCAAAATGATCATAAACCCTCTTCATACCACTGAAGAATTACCGAGGCATTCTGGATGTAGAACAGCTGATACAAGCAACAACTCAACAGTCTTGAAGTGTAATCAATTAACAGTATAACCCATGAACAGAAGTGGTGAGAAATGTCTTAATTCCCAATCTGATTCCTATAGTCCAAGCTACATTTATTGAAATGTGATAATCTCTGCACAAAATGGGTTTGGATGGAATAGAATTATCTGCCTAGTTTGAAGTACAGGCTATTATCCCCAGCAAATGTATTACAACCTTAAGTAGGATCTGATGAAACCACACAGAGCAACAGCATTAAAAAATGTGTTCCACTTATTCTCTCCTTTATACAATCCACTCCCTCCCTCCCAATCTAAAATCCACTGAAAACACCTAGTTCCTGGAACGTATACACTGCTGCTTATGCAGGGAATAAGTGCTTTCAGGTAGACAGGATTGTAAAATAAAATCGACTGCTTCTTTCAGCTTTGTAGTATTATCACTGCAATTCGCTTCTGGACGACAGAGATGTATAACTAACTTAAATAATTGCCCTCTTTACTGCCCAGGTTCACCTCTTAATTCATCTGCAGCACTCCTGTTGAGTTATGTCAAGTGATTGGAATCGGAAAGAGTATTTTTAAAGCACAACAGACAAGAATTGACACAGCCTTTTTTAATCTGGTGCTAATGTAAGAAAGGCTCTTCGATCCTGTGAGAAGTGTGAGGGAAATGAGTTATTTTTGGCAAGATTTCACCCACTGATACATGTTTCTGTAACACAGTCAAGTGCCATAAGTACTACTCCTCCCTAATGGAAAGCTTTTAGACTTTACATAGCAACAGTGGCAATTGCATGTTTCACAATTCTCCTTCCCCCACCCCCTTTTTTTGGTGTTTGAAGAGGCTTTGTACAGAAAAAGCAGCAACAAACTCTGTGTTCTGCTTAAGCACAACTGACATCAAAGATGAGCTGTGACAAAGAAGAAAAATGTATTGATCACTCAGGGCAGCAACACACCAGTGCCATCCATGCCAGCTACTCCTCGGGGGACTGAGCATGTGAACCCCTACCCTAACTGCACTGCTCACATCCAGCTTGTAACACAAAGGCACTTGTTTAACTCTTGATTCTGTAAATGTTTAACTCTTGATTCTGTAAATGCTTACACAGGTGCTTAATTTACAGCCATGATGAAACCACAGATTGCCACAACATTATGCCATACCCAGAAAGCTGTTCACAGTCAATGATATGTCCACGTATGCAAAAAACAGTGTCTTCACAATACAGAGAACACTCTGTGTTTCACCAGCTGTGTTCATCTGAAGAGTTTAATGCATGAACTCCCACTTAGCCTTACACAGTAGGCAGCTATTTACCTGCTGATTAAGTTTGTGAAGTTAGTGTTAGTCCCAAGCCAAACAGCTTGGAGGCATTCTGAAATCATGGGACATTTGACTGGAAATCTTCTGTCATAAATTCAGGTCCTGCTGATCAATACATGAGTTAAGATAAATTAAAACCACAGTAAGTTGCTGAAACAGTATGAGGCATTGCAGCTTTCAGCTTTGTCAAACACATTATGTTCCCTCCAGTAATTAAAACAGAAATGCCAGCAAGCAGCAAATACTCTTGTTAGAGAGTTTCTGAAGTTAATAATTCTAAGAATTACTGGGAAAGGGAGGAAATCTCTAAATCTTATTTAGTTTCAGTAATCTTCAGCTGTATAACTGCTAAAAAAGAATTTAGGAATTTTCTCCCTAGTGTATTTAGCTTTACATTTTTATGCAAGGATTTTCTCAGCTACCAAGTGTAGTAGTGGCTGAAAAAATGAAATGTTTCTGAATAAATACTCAATTAGATGCCACGAGATGTGGATAATTTGCCCTTTAAACTTGCATTTCCAACCTTCTCAGACTAGCACTTAGACAAAAGAAACACATGGGTTACAGCATCATCATTTCACCTTCACTGTGTGCAAGTCAGCAGGTAAATTTATATAGACAATTTTCTATCTTTGTATTCAAGATAATATTCAAGTTCTCTTTGACTGTGGACAGCATGTTCAAATACGGCAGCTTCAAGCTTTATTAAATCCCTCTATAAAGACTGTGGTAATTTAACCTACTAGGTAATTCTGTACAACAGCATCAGGCACAAAAGCAGAGCTGACAGCACACCTAAGCTTAACCCTAAATGCCATTCGACAGATGCATTAATTTGCTGAGCTTAAGATTTGCTACTAGTCCACCTGAGAGCTGTGCAGGACACACATCCAGCCCCTTGCACCATCATAAAAACAGCTGGAGAGGAACTGTCACTGGAGGCCAACAGAGCAGTGTAAGTCATAAGCTGCTTCAGCACAGAGGTCTAACAGCACAATATTTATAAAGGATAGAGTCCAACAGCTGATGTTTGTTGGAACAACAACTGAGCGTGATACTTGATATTGAACAAATGTATACTTTGCAATAAATTAATTTATTCTCAACGGAAAGCTGTCAATAACTCGAGATGTTTCTCATAGCAAAAAAAAAGAAAAGCGAGTTCAAACACAAGATGTTGCTGTTCATTCTCCTACCCTGTGCTACTGCCATACTCATCATGAGACTGCTTTTCTGACTCGTCTAGTGTGAGGGAAGTTCATTAAACATAGAACACAGTTTTAGAGCAAAGCAGTTGTTTTGAAATTTAAAATAAACTTAAAATAAGTAAGCAGAGTTTCTAATGAAACTCCGTAACAGGCTTTATATGGGAAGACTTGACCATATCTCTAGACCATTTCCATGCTGACTCATCTGAATAGATTATAAGGAATATAAATTCACTACAAATGGTCTGGTACCCTCCTGCATCTAATTTGAGATGTGAATACTGGAGATGTGGAAGTACAAAATACATGATCAATAGCATCTGAGCTTCCAATCATGCCCTGCTAGTGAGACTGAGAGCTTGCTAAATCAGACAAGGATTTTTTTTTTCTGTTTGTGAAGTGCAAAACATAAACACAGACCTCAATATATATGGATTAAAGTACATGTGCAATATATTATACATACCTATGAAAACATTTAGCAGTCCTCTGGTAATTTAGCTGTAGCAATCACATCTATGCTGCTTTCATGTGGCAGACTGAAATCTGGGGCATTATCTCCTTTCCAAGACCTGCTCTGTAATAATCCTGCTGGAATGTACACTGTGTATCAACCCCCTCAGCCTGCCCTTTAAGAGCAAATGTTTCTCCTATTTTATCAGTGCTATACCACAAGTAACACTTACAGAATTGCAGTGCTCTGGTTAATCAAGATATTTGCAGTATTTTCCTTTCAGATATTTGGCTGGAATCCATGAGAATTTCTGTTAGATGGCTTCCTTGCTTGCTTTCCCTTTCATTTGAGAGGAGGACCATAATTAACATTGTGGGTGCATGCTGTTTGGACCATATACTTACCAGTTAATATAATTACATTGATTCTCATGGTATTTAATGATTCAGTGAAATCGTAGCACTCCACCTATGGAGGGTGGCATGGAAGAAAAAAAGAGAGCAGGAGGGGAGAAAGGGAGAAGTGCCTATTTCTGATCTAAACTTTTTGCTACCTGGGCCTGTTAGGACCTTCTTCTCTATCATGACACTGTCTCTCTTTTACTAAAAGTCATATAAAATTTTTGCATACTGGTTTCTTGATAAATTCCACTAGGCCTGAACTGAGTTCTTTTATCCTACAGCTCTAAAAGCCAAGACTTCAAAGAGTACTTCCACACATCCCACTGCATTTATCTCAATGTCCTTGGAAGTGCTTGCCACTCTCTTCCTAGCTAGTTGGTAATAAGGCTGTGGTTTGACAGATACAGGCTGGAGTCTATTCTTGTCTTGAATCCTCTTCTGTCCCCAAACTATCATAGTTCTGAAAAATCCTGAAATGATGCACTCCTTTTCTTCTTGAGTGGCTTCCGGAACAAGTCCAAGAGAGTACTAGATCCTTGTCAAGGGGCATCCAGCCTCACTGATGGGTTTAAGAAAGATCAGTATAAAGGTACTGACCATATACTATACACTGCACAGAATAATTTGAATTCTTCCTGCATTTGTGTAAGTCTCTTTACTACCTTCATTTCTTTGATCACACTGCTGATAGAGGCATCTATCCAAATTATATAGGTATACTAAAATTATGCCTAAAGCCAAAAGAATGCCTTTTCAGGGAGTGATAGAAAGCATCAGTGTGCTTATTTTATTGGCTTTGCAGGCTGAAAGTTCCCATGAAAGATTAGGTAAGATGATTTGTGCTTTTCAGTTGCAAAGCTCAGGATAAGCTGGACATTCTCAGGACATGTTCTCAGCACTGCTCAACTTTGCTGAATGTGCAGTTCCATTGAACTCTGATTACTACAGAGTTACAGCTCACTGGCATAAAGCATTAGTACGATATTTTACTTTTCCCCCCCCACCCAGCATCCATTCAAGACTGGTACAGGGAAAAGAAAACAGCATGCTGAAACAAGAGTCACAGAGGAAATAGACACCTTATTTAAAGCACTGCCAGCAATCTTAATTTTATCAAAATGCTATTTCAGGACTATCAGTGAGCAAATCTGTGCACAACAGCATGAGTTTGTTTTGTCTGTGAAAAGACCCATGAAACATTCAGTACTTTGCACTTTTTATGAACAAGAAAGCAATAACCTTGATATACAGTTACAGGCTGCAGGTTAAAGGAGTCCTTCCAAAAGGAAAGGCTTATGATCAATGCTTTCAAGCACTGAAATGCACAGCTGAATAAAACAGATGCAGAACCTAAAGCTATGAGCAGGAGCTGATGAAAGCACATTGTAATTCCACATGCTCTGCTGCACAGCCAAATTACACAGACCAAACACCTCCTCACTTCTCTGGCGCGGAAAGGTGGGATTTGGAACACGGCTTTTCAGACTGGTCTGGTGAAGAACTTTAAATGTGCCAGTTATTGTGTGCTTCTCCAAGCAGGAATTGTTTTGTATGAGAAAGAGAATAGTGTGAAAACTTCACCTAAGAACTTCTTGAGAGTAAATGCATCTTTTTATTGCTGTAAATGAATCCAAACAGGAGCCAAGAGTCAAGCAACTTAATCATCAAACTGAGATTTGCATTGAGCAGACATATCTACACAGAGAATAAGGTTTGGACTATCTTGTAATATATTTACTAGACATTTTAGAAGTCACTAGCATTTTTCATAATTCATCCCATCTATTTATTGCTTATAAGTGCAAAAATGGTCATTCTTACAAATATGTTAGTCCTTCAGAGAACAGAGACTGCTGATGACAACTACTGCAGAAATGGCTGATGAGCTGCTTTTACATTCATGGAGCAATCATCACCCCTTACTAAAACAAGCATTAGGTTTCCTTTAGTGTCTCTAACAGATTACTACTTGTGAAGGGACCTAGTCACAGAGCCAGGATTCTGCCAGCACCAGCAGTGACTGAACAGAATAAATCTATGTATCTAACTGCCTCAACTGTTCCCATAACTTTCTACAATTACCTGTAAGAACAGTACCATGACTGAAAAAACTGCAAATAAAAATGGTGAATTTGCATGTTCTGATGGCTGAGATGCAATTACTTCCTAAGTTGGGGTTGCTTTTATTCTTCGGTCATGTTTTTTACATAGGGAGAAAAATAATGAACATTTGATACATTAAACACTGACCAGTGCTGTGTCAAAGCTGTGCAAAACTAACAGGTATGGAAGGCTGAAACAGAATTTACATTATTTAAACACGTGCAATGAAATCAAATCCTTCCCTAAATTAATTATTACAAATTTCTTATTCAGATAAAAATGAACCTTCAAACGAAAGAAATCAATTCTAAGATGCGAGGCATGCTTTTTGATACAAAAAAGTCATGAGCATCTGAATTAACATGCCTTAGTCTCTAGATCCTTCCAGAGCTCTTAAAAATACTGCTTCCTCCCCAGTATGCAGTGGGAGATATGAAGGATTCATAGCTTTCCAAACCAAGGTTCATTTTAACAGGTTCCTCCACGTGTATTTAAAAGCCTACATACCTGAATCTGAATGAACTATATATCTGAATGAATTTGCCTCTACCCTCTACAGGAGATATAAAAGGGAGTGAACTAAATAGGATTTCTAAAGCTGCAAGAAAAATAAAACCATGAATACATGCCTCTATTTCAGTGTCCTACCCCGAATGCTATGTACTCTTGGGTGGAAAGACATCTGACATGAGCCAGACACAGCAGGGCTTGCTGGGTTAAGCTTTAATGGCCGGCTCAGTGGGCAAGTTTCAGCTTTTACTCCGGTTGGTCCCATCTTTGGCAAAGGGAAAGGTGGGTCACCTTGTAACCATGGGAGGCAGTAAAAATCAAAACAACTCCACAACAAAACCTTCAATATTTAACAGTTTATTCTAAGATGCAGAAACTCTGGCAGTTTAATATTTCTACCATCATGTAGAAAGCTGCCCCATCTGCAACTTTAATGAAAGGTGGATATGGAACACAAGTCCTGAACTGCAGTAAAAGTATTACATTACAGCTCTGGCAGCTACCGTGTGGCTATGTAGATGAAAAAAGCTTTATCAGCCAGAAGTCTTGCAAATTCTACATCTCAAGAACTTGTACACTAGGGTATACCATCCTGAGGGTAAGATCATTGGCATTTTAGACCAGCAGCTTCATTCACTACTCAGACTCCTTAAAGAAGAATTTTCCTTGTTAAACTAAAGAGAGAGCATCTCTCTAAATTCACCTTTTGGTAAAGAGTCATTTGGGCAATGCTTGTTTGCTCCATCTCATTAACATACAGTTTGATAAAAGATGAAGTTTACTGCTGAACAAGATGAAATCCCCAGAAAAGGCAAAGAAAAAGAGGCACGATTTATTTCAAGAAGGACATTAAAAATAAAAAAAAAGTGCCCAAACTACTTGGCGTGAGAAACACACCAGCTGCACTTCACTAATCCACAGCTGATCCTTGGAAAGAATCACAAATCCACTCAACCAGCAGGCTGAGTGCCATTTTATTGGCAAGAATTGAGAACAAAATGGAATCAAATATACACTCATAATATTGGCTATTAAAAATTTGGCTTGTGTTTGATAAAGTGTGTATTAAGGACTCTCTGCTTAATTCAACCACAGAATATGAAAAAGTGAAACTAGAAAAATTAAATGTATGAATTTCCTAGAAAACAGTTTCATTGTTACGGCCCCATGGCTGCAAGACATTCACCCACTGAACTGGTGGCAAGTCCTGCACTTTGGAACCGTTCCAATGAGGGCCAAGAACTGAATGTGCCACTAAGAAATACCTCTGGGTGTTTCATTCTCTTCATGGCTGAGGCCCACTGCCAGAATACACATGGAATAATCTGCACAGTGTCTGTGCTGTGCTTGTACCTGCTGAAGCTACAGGATCAGTAGTTTTTGCTGAAGGGAGGCTGTTTTTATCCTGTTCTTACAGCAGTACTTGCTGCCAGCAGAAGCTGTCAAATCCACACATTTTCAACTTTCATACAACTTTTGCAAATCTTTCAGTAGGACTTATACTGTACTCTGCAGCCTCAAGCACAGAGTGTAGTTTAGTATCAGTTCAATACAAATTTAGTAAACAGCATCTTAAACATGGTCAAAAGACTAAACCTATCATTAGTTGTTTTGCTAATGATCTTTTATAATAAACACACCTCAGAAGTTTAGCACTATAAATTACCTAAATTAGAATAAAAATACATAAAGCATTAAATAAAGCAATCTTATTCTGAGTTTTATTAGATAATATTACAGGTAATTCTTTTTTCTCATGTTTATGACCCTTTGAACAATATTGGGAGCATTTCCTAGCACTGGAGAGGGGAGGAAGGGAGAACAATAATATGGGAAATGAAAAATCAGAAAGGTAATACAAACTTTGCTTTCAAAGTTCCTGTCCACAGATAAAACAGCTCTATGATGACTGCTTCATTAAAAATTAATTGTTGTGTTAATTTAAAGATATGCCTTATTTAATAATTAATTATAGGAATTAAATTGGACTATTCACTGAAGTCTTATTATAAGGTATACTTAGAAAAGATCCATGATCTTACTGTATAATTAGGGATGGAGGGGGAATTTTAGTGCATCTTGGAGAAAGAATGATTCCTGTCATATTTGATATCTGTCCTGAGCAACAACTGATCCATTTGTTTTGCTCACTACTAGAGAATGCCAAATTTTAATGTAATACTGCAAAGTGAGGTCCTTTCTATATAACGCAGCTCTATCTAGTGGCTGATTAATCCAAGTGCATCTGGCTGTTGAAAGAAGACTAAATAATTAATAGGATGAAGGCCAGGAAAGCCTTAGGAAGGTGACACTTTCTTATTCTGACCTACGGTTACTCACCTTGCATAAGCCTGGAAACATGACAGCAAAGGTTGCATTGGCACCTAAATCCTGCCTTTCAATACCCTGATAAACGTGATTTGGTGGGAGTTCTCTTAGTACTGACCACTTTTCTCAGTACAACTTGCAGGAACAAACCAGGGGCTCAAATTCAGGCAGGGTACTAAATACTGGCCTGACAGACAACTGCAGTGAAGTCAGACAGACAGACCCTATGCTTCCTTGTATGCCTGTTACAGGCACGTGCCTACCCTCTGTATCAGGAATATGCCAGAAGGGCTGTGTCTGAGCAATGTCAGAGGTGGCTGGGAAGCCTCTTTCTGTCCACTTTACGGCTGCTGTGAGAGCCAGGAAGGTTTGGAGCCGTTGCCCAGCCTGAGCTCTGTGTGGAGCCCAGAGATAAACGCTGTGGGGTAACACACATTCCTTAGCAGGCTGAGCGGGGGGGCCTGTCCCTACCCCTGTGGACAGAACAGGAGGAAGAGCTTGGCACTGCGGCCCTTCCAGAGCAACACGTTGAACCCAAAAAGCTCTGAAGCCCAATGCAGAAAATCCAAGTGGCTGCTGTGTTTTTTCCCAATCTCATCATCCATCTAGGGGATATATTGGACATTAACCTGTGTCAGCTTCTAATTGAACATAGCAGGAGAGCTGATAACTTCTGTCCTGTGTAACGCAGTAATGGATTCCATCAGCATGGGGGAGAGGTCACTGCTTTTTGCTGGTAATTACAAAAGCTTCACAAAAGTGTGCCTACATTTTTCCCAAACCTGTCAGGCCACTTATCCAGTGGAGGATTAAGGAAATAATGGGTATTCACCAAGCAGTTATTTAAATAATGCTCTCATGGCTAATTCTGGTTAACAACTGTATAAATTAGTATAGTTTCATTTAAACTAAAACAATCCAGCTACAGATACCAGTGTAGCAAAATTTAAAAAGCAATGTAAAAGCACTGCAGTTGGGGAAAAGGACTCATATCTGCTGCATATAGCCAACAACAAAATATAATGTGGATTTTAAACACCACTTAAGGTTAAGCCCACAAACAGTTCTAAGAAATCAGCTTTGAATGTTGTGTAACTTTTCCAGAAAGCCTGGAAATCACCTCTCGTTTAGAATGATTAGAATACATAAACTGGGGGCCTGTCAATACTGGGAACTGGGTTTAGGGAATTCCAGTCACTGAAAGCTTCAACTGCAAACACTCTCTCATTCAAGCTGCATCTGCTTTTCTACACATTGCTCCAGAAAGCAACTCGAACACAGCTTCCTTATTTTATTAAATTAAGAAGGAACTTTATTTAATTAAATTAAATAGGTTTGCAGCCCAGTTTTCATGTCCTTTTCAACTCATGTTTTATCTACCATTTCTGCAACCATAACACAGGTTGACACAGAAATGTTTTTCTAGTATATTTTCATTCTAAATTAACTACATTCTAGCAAAACAGTAAAACGCATTTGATATTTTGTGTGCCTGTGCACAGAAAACAAAAGCACTTACCCATTTCGACACTTTGAAGAGCAGTAGTCATTAACATATGTAAACTAATGAAAATTTAATATTAGCAGAATATTTTACTTTCTCAACATGACAATTATTTGAAAATCAAAGCAATCTGACCAAGTTAAATATCACCCCCACATCTTCATTCCATGAAATTTTCATAGCTTCTGTCTCCTTTCAGAGAAGAAAATCAAGGTGACAGTGAGATTACTTGCTGTAGTTCTTGATTCAGGCAGAGACTGCTAATGAACTAGCCCCATAAGATTAACAGGGCTTTGTGGGGACCAGTTCACATTATTTTCTAACAAAAGAATTTCTAAATGCTTGGTCAGGTGCCTGAACCCACACATATGGCACCAGTTCAGATTCCTGGTGTCTCAAAGGCATCCTCCCAGGGCTAGTATCCCAAAAGGCCTAACACAGACCTCCTCAGCAGCTAGAGGTCAGGTAGGATGGAAAATGGCACTAACAGCTTAAATTTAAGTAGTTTCAAGCAAATTCATGTGCCCTTGTGCCTTCCTCCTAAAGTGTTGTTATATAAAATAAAAGCAACAAGGGTCTCCCTCAGTGCCAGAAAAAAATACTTCAGAACATCTGTAACTTAAATGAAAAAAACATTTAGAAATCCTAATGATTGACACAGGTGAATGTCAGAGAGACCAGAGGTTGCATTAGTGGGTTTATTTATTCCAACTACTAAAGCTTTATCAACAGTAAAATCTTAATACCATAGGATTTATTGTGGGAGAGGGAAGTAATGATTAAAATTAACTAGGCCACGGACTGGAGTGGGACACTAATGACAAATGGGCTGGGCCAGCCATTTCCAACAAGCCAGTTATTTCCCTTCATGTCATGAATGAAATACACAAATGCAACAGTAATCCCGAGCTCCTGGAGCACAGCCACTCCAGTCTCAGCTCCTCGGGAGGGCTCTCGGCAGGTGCCCACACTTCCAAAGGCCCTACAGGCTCAGGATCCTTGTAGCTTCAGGCCAATGTCCACTGTGAGCCCGCCCCGGCTGCTCGCAGCCCCCGGGCAAGGGGCGGTACCGAGAGCAAGAGCAGCAGAGGGGAGAGGCCGGGCACAGAGATCAGGCATTTCGGGGCCCTGGGGGGACATCGCTGTGCTTGTGTGCCCGGGGAGGGGAACCGACACCAAAAAGGCTTTTACATGAGATCAGTGGCACTGAGCCTGGCTGCCCCCGGCTGCTACGAGGCTCCCCTTTCTCCCAGCTGTCTGGTTTACCAGTAGATCTACATGCAGCACTATTTACCAGCAGAGCTAGCGTTAGAACGAACAAAAATTAGTATTACTTGATGTCAAGATCCTTCTGAGAAGGTGGAGGCATTTCTCTGGTAAATTAACTATTCTGAGGACAGAAGGCTGATACAACAGTTTGGGATTCTCTAGGATGAGAGACACTGCAAAACAGCCAGACCTACGATGTCAGGTCATCTCATGTCAGTGTCTCAATGCTCAGAGCTAGTGATTTAGGAAAACACACCAACTTTTCACTTTCAACTGCTCTGTTCAAACCTAAGCCTGACAAACATAAACAAAAAAAGTCTGATCTGCTTCTGGGAATGAGAAGAATCAGAATTTTTAAAGAATGGCTTAACAGAATTGTGAAGTGAAATTAGAACTAAATACAAAAGCATGTACAAAATTCAATGGCAAAATCAAAAGATTCTGAACTTGGGATACTATGTGTCAGGTTAAAAGAAAAATCTTAAAAGATAAAAAACTATTTTCCAAATTAATGAGCTCAAGCTGACTTGCACACTTCCATACAACTTGAAGCTACGCTGTAGAACATCTTGGTGAAGGATGCTGTGCTGACTAAAAGGCAACAACATAAATTCACCTAAATCCCTCCAATATTACCTCTGGTCCATGTGGTCCCTACCTGAAGTGTCTCTGTCTAGGGGCAAACTCTGAGGGAGAGGAACTACATCTTTCCCTATCCTGCAACACTCCCATGACAGTGCTGTTCTAGCTCTGGGCAGCACAGATTTGTGGTCTGACCCAGAAGAGCCTCACACCTGACCTCTGAATTTAATAAACATTAAATGGAAAAAAAACTTCGTCAGCTCATGAGCAATACACCTGATTCCCATCTGGATTTGCAATCTTCAGTTTCATGAGCAAATTCAAGTCTATAATTCAAAATATTTAGGGGACTCAAACTTCAATAAAACTTACGTAAATTATTAAGTGATTAAGATGTAATTTCAAAACAGCAAACCCTGAGCTCTGAGCACTGATCCAGCTAATCACATGCTGAATAAATCTTTTAAAAAGCTTTGGAATTTACCCTTCACTCTTCAGTTCCAAACTGACAAAGATTTTACATTTGAAAAAATACAACATAAAAATCACCACCAACAATGTAGAAATGGACAAAGATATTTATTACCTAATGTGAAAATCATGCCTAAAACCAAATGCATTCCTCTTCACCTGTCAATCTCTGTAAAACACATTAACAAATAAACCAACATAGAAGTTAATGATTCTATTGTATTAGGATGATTGTATGAGGAATAGCCTTTGGTACTGTGTATCAGAACCAATAGAGGATGGACCCCTGAAAAACTCATTGCTCCCTTTTTTTTTTTGAAAGAAAAAAAGACCTGCAACAGGAAAACTGGCAAGGAGGGAAACTAAAGTCAACCAAAACCACTGGAAATAAAAAATAAAAAACATTTAAATGTCTATTCTGTTAAAAAAATTACAAACAGCACATTTAGTAAAGCTTAGTAACTACTGCTTGCTTTCCACTGGTAGAGGCTTAAGCCATTCAGCTATTAATCACATGAAAGTAGATATTAAGGAATATTAATCCATACCAGCTGTTACATCTTTTACTATGCTATTATTAGAGATTAATCTTTATAGAACAAGGCTGCCTTTTCATGTCATTTCCAAGAGGACATCATACAAGCTGATACCGTATTACAGCACATCTTCACAAAGACTTGAAGGAAGTAGGTGAAATTATACACAACTTCATCCTCAAAGTCTAAGCCATTTATGCTTAGAGGAGATACTCTAATGAGTGTCACTGTAATGAGTTATTAGTTAATTTTTATTGTGACTGCAAAAAAAGGGTTTTGTAGCTTCCTATTTACATCCAAAAGAACCAGGATATTCTTCTAGGGATATTGAATGTTCTCTTATAGAAATTTCAAGGCCATGTAATTTTCTATCTTCAGTACCTGGGAATGAATCCAGTTTAAAACTTCTAACGTGATCTATTTGATGGGGCCTTAATGGGGAACATCAAAGATTTTAACAGATTTTTAACAAAACAGAATCAACACTCTGAGCATAGAATTCTCTAATGAAGCATAAACCACTGTCAGGTGAGCCAGGTTTTTGGATGAGCAATTGCTTTAATTGTTGGATATGCTTCATAGGGACTGCATCTGCACACTACAGAGAAACTCCTATTGGATCACATGTTTATGGAATGCTATTAAAATCACAAAAAACATCACACTCCTCCAAAAAAGTAAAATTACTGGCAGAAAAGGCCAGCATTATCCATTAAAGATTATGAGATTAGCATGAAAAATAAGCTTCTAATCAGTTTCTTGAGTTTTGGATAAGATACTACCAGCTGCTCTAAGGAAATCAGTTGTCATAGTTACAAAAAAAAAAAAAATCTCATTTTGTTAAACACAAAACTCTTCTCTAATTACGTCACAATTAATCATCAGGGTATCTCTGGTTTTTTACTCATTTGACATTAGACTGATGTTCCAGACTGAATGTGTGGTGGTTCTCTAGCACAGCCTAAAGGGTGAGGAAGCAGCTCTTTAGTCTGGGGTGAGCAGAGTCACTGCCCTCTCCCTCTTCCCTGCAATTCTCACAGTATCTGCTCAGCAATCACAGCCCTTTCATCCTCCCCAGATTTGCCCAAGTCCTGCAGAGGCTCCCTTTTCTCACTGCCCATTTTCTGCCTGGGCAACCTGACCTGCTTCAGCTGCTGCCTCCCCAGCACTGCTGCCCTCACCTCCATTCTGGGCAATCTGGCATGTACAGCTGCCTTTCACAGTCCCTGCTACCTGTCTTTAATCCTCTCCACCCTCCTTTTCATCTGCTGGTGAACCAGCTGTTGGTTATGTAACATTGGCTTCCAGGCCTTTTCCACTCCTCACAAACAAGTACATTCAAATTTTGCTCTCAGCCTCATGACACTTTCCAAGACCAGCTGGCTTTCTGATTCCACCCTGCTAATGCCTGTCTACAGGACTTCTCCCATCTCCAAACTGGATTAAGTGCTAACCCTACAATGACACTTCTGCTGTCTAATATCAATAATTTGCCTGCTAACAGCTGGCAAAAGCATAGGGCAGAAAAAAGTAGTGACAACACAAAAAATAACATACATACTAGGAGGTAAAACTGGGGCCTAAATGTAAGCCTTTAAGCAGGTTATCTCATGGCTTAGTTTTTATTTAAAAAGAGGCTTGAAGTGGGAGGGGGGGATATGATCAGAGGAACATTAGATCAATTTTAAGCAGCTGTAACTTTTCTAACTTTTCCATTAATGTAGATCATAGAAGTCTCACTAGAAATTAGAACCCACATACAACAGAAAACTATTTCTGTGGACAAGAACATAAAAAACCCAGAGTTGCCCAATTTCACCAAGTAGCAACAAAACAGTGATGATCAACTGTTGATATAATCCACTACGTCGCCCACGAAACGTCCCATTATCAATGCTTTCTGAGTCTTCCTTTACTCTGCTGCCTATGTTTTTCATCTCATTTTTAATTATTTAGATTATAAGAATTTCAGTCACTTGTAGAAGTGATTCTAGTTATGCAGAGTCTGAAATGAAAAAGCACCAGAAAGCTTCTGTTCTATAAGCACTGGCTGATTCTTCAAATTTAGGACTGGAAAGCAGTAAACACCCCAATCCACATCCTTCATTGCAAGATCAATTAACCTACTATTGCTACATGAGACATGAACTAATATCACTTTCCAGAAAAATCGTTTTATCCTTTGTTTATCCCCACTTGTGTTTTCTAGGCCTCTTACAGTGACATTCTGCATCTCCTGCTACTGTAAAATGATCCACCTCAGAAGCACTCTAACATGCATTTGTTGTTCTCTGCATTTGAAAGTCAGACAGAGATTTTCAGTATTCATAAGCATTTTTTTCAGTTGCTAATAAGTACTCACTCTTGACGGATTTCTTCAACAAAACTACACTCCAAGTGGAAACTGCTCAAGGCTTTCTGCTCTGATTTTTCTCTACTCAGAGCTGCATTAGGCTGTTTGAGTTTGCCACTGAACAGATGCTGTAAACAAGAACTAGCAAGAGGGGCAGCATGAACTAAGAACCTATGTCAAATTTTTTTATGTGAGACTAGGTGGAATTCATATTGGGAAAGAGGCAGCAAAGCACAGTTGCAAAAGACACAAACACATGCAAAATCCCACAGTTGCTAGAAGTGCTGAACAGAACGGCAGCAAATTGCTGAAAAGTAAAAAACATTATCCCATAACTCACAAGGTGACTCTGACACTCAGTCCATGCCATGAGTCCTGTACAGAAGTCCTGTCACGTACATATTCACCTGGGGGACAGGCTGCACTGGCTGTAAATTCTGGGGGTTATGCACTATTTGCCCAGACATACAGATGTTCTATGAGATGTTCCTTGTAAGTAACAGCTACCATCTGTTCTAAGAACTTGCCAAACATTTGAGCTTAAACTAAAAAAGTTCCCACAAAACTCATGACATTTGCCTTGCTGAAAGCCACCATGACACAGCAGTTGTACGTAGGCAGCACTCTGGGTAGAGGTACATGAGGCTTTAACAGCAACACAGTGCAAGAGGTCTTGTCACTGATTCCATGCTTCTATCCTATCTTGAGCAGCAAGCTTCCATGCCTTTGTGGTAACCTTTCCCTCGTGCTACAGATCAGGTGTTGCTCACTGAATGCACACACCAGCTGCTTCTGTTGCATGTCTGCAATGCACTGACTTGTAGGGACAGGGTTTACTGCAATGCCACGTGCTTGACTATACTAGATGAGTCATTCCTGCAGAATAGAGACTCGAGTCCCTAGGAACAATTCCTGACAACAGAGAGACTCCTAAAAGCTATACCTTACAGTGTCTGTCTTCAGAAGAAACAGGATATCAAGAAAAAGGTCATGGACATGCCAAGGAGAACCTTTTGGTTCTACATTTCAAATTGGACAAATCCTCTCCTATACTGATGTTCTTCCTTTGGATGGTGTGTCATAGCAAAACAAAAGCCTTGTAAGTAATTTGGCCAATTGTGCATCCTGCTAGAGGGTTAAATGATTTATTTCCAACTCCTATTCAGATCAGCTGGTGCTGTCTAATACATACTCTATTATAGATGTTTTTCACAATACTCTCATCCAGGCTGTTGAAGGACATTGCGATACCCAATCAACACTAAAGCACCTCGGTATTGATCCAGCAGGGCAGGGAAGTGCCAGAGCCTGCAGAACACTTTCTGTAGAGAAGATTTGTCAAAACTGGACAAAATTATATACCCAACTATATAATATTTCAGTTGTTCTTAAGACAAGAGCTACTCTGATAGAAATTATTCCAATCTGACATTCTCTTCTGTCATTACAGAGAGGAACATAGGCTGTGTTCTGTGTCTCACTTTGGGAGCTTGTACCAGAGCACAGGCTGCTAAGTGCAGTCTTTGTTCATTTCAAAAGGGGCAACTGGTAAACTGCTGGCTTGTTTTTCAGACATGAGTCTACTCCTATATCCCTTTATGGCCATGAAAGTCTACCTTATTAAACTGGTAACAGTTTAATTATTGCCCTGTTATTTTTTTGAACATTAAACAAGATATAGAACCTACTCTGACGTACTCAGAAATGAATGTTATTGTCTCTGTTATTTTCTCACTTCAGTCACTCACCTGACTGCCCAAAATGTAAAAGATACAGCACTTTTTATCTCATGAGCCACTGAGACATTGAATAAAATATTGGCACATGTCTTAATAATACCAGAAATTTTTTTGGGAAAAATTTGAAATTCTCAAAAGGAATGAGTGTGAAAATTATTTCACTGTTACCAAAGGATCTGTTTAACCATAATTGCAACATTAACCAGTTGCAGAAAACTTCCAAATATACCTATGACCATCCTAAACCTAAACCATCAAAAGGTAGGCAATTTGAAGGAATTATAGCTACTCAACTAATAGTTTAGGACCAGAAAGTGAATTCATCCTGTTAGTATTTTTTTCCTATTTGAAGTTTAATATTATGATAAGAAAGCACACAAAACATGCAATTTAAGATTAACAACTGCAATTCACTTCAAGGCTTTTCACACCGATTTTCAAGCTTCATTAACAAATGGTAAGAAGATCAAAACAATGACTTAAAGAGGAGACAAAATTGGTTTTGTGCCTAGAAGCTACATTCTCTCTGATCCAAGTGAATGTATTCATCATTGGTTTGTCCGGTCATTTACAAAACATAGGCCAAGTTATTTGCCTTAGTCTGAAGGTCTAATAATCTTTTCTCCTTTTTAGTCCATGGAAGCTTTTCCAATGAAACACTGGGCAATACTGCACTACCTTAAAAATATTACAAAGATTATACTTTTTATAGTAGTGCTGTTGAGATTTTTAAAGTTTTCTAATGCATTTAGATAAAATAGTCTTTAAATCTTTTGTTAGGCATCACTGTAATTTCTTGTACCACATTTGATAGCCAGGAAGGAGACAGTGATAAAATACATTAGGGGCTCTATAAAAGCTTAAATTTGAGCATCTGGAAGGCTTGTACTGAATATACCCTTATACAGATAATTGCAGAGAATTTACAAGCATGGAAGAATTATAGGCAAAGAGAAATAAATGCAGAGTAAAGCTGTTTCAGTAAAATGTTTTTCTCTTCAGAGGAATAGAAAATGAGTCATAGTTGGTACATCTTAAAGACACTTAGATCAAGTCAATGGAGATAGGAGGCAGAGATGAAAGCATTGCTTAGTACTACAAAAGTAATTTGAAGTAATTCCCATTAGTGGGAATGACAGACCAGTGATGTGCATCCAGATAAGCTGCTTCTTTTGTTAATAAATTGAGATGTTTACAAGACAAAAAACCATAACATAGACACAACAAGGACATTCGGTTCTTAAATATTATGGGTTTCACTTTTCATTTTGAGCATTCTTTGTTAGGGGAGAGAATTACACCTTTAATTGCACAGCAAGTAGCAACAGGTGGTTTTATAAAACTGCTCAGGAAATAAAATTTTATTTATAGCACTGTTGTTAAAATCAGGGGACTACACAGGAAAGCCAACCAGAGTAAAGAGCTAAGCAGGATATCTTCTAAGTAGTCCTGGTATCCAGCACTACTGCAATAAAAACTGGAAGTTAAAATCATGGGCCAGGACCACACACTGTTACACATTCCTCAGAAAAAAGCGAGAGTGGCAAAAGAGAAAAAGATTAGAGTAGCAGGTGAAATCTTCATTATAAACCTCAATGCCTGGCTACATCACATGGCTTTAACTATTTTCTGCATAAATTTTCAGGATGTATCCCAAAGCACTACACCCTACAAGGCACACACATTCAAGACCAGTTCCAATTCCCATTTTCAGCTGTGTCATTAGCAACAATTAACATTCAATACAAAACACTCTCAAACACAACAGTGCCCAGTTTCCTGCCTCGAGATGTCCTAATTCCCAGAGACGAGCACTTCACCTGCCTGGATGATGACAGTGTGCCACTGACCTCAAGAGAGTCAACCCACATAATTTCTGGCACAGGTAATGCTCCCAGCCTATTACATAAGCATAAAAGTCTAGTTTTTTAATCAACTATAATAACAGCTTTTTCATGAAAGGTAAACTTTCTGTTTCTGAAATGAACATTACAGCAGATAAACACTAAAAGAATTAGGAAGATAAAGCAAATCATGAAAGGAATTTTCAACTTTTGAAAGACAACATTTTCTTATAATAAGAAGTCAAGGGAAACAAAATCTGCATTGTGTTCCTTCCACCTTCACTTGACTAGTCTTTCCCATGGGATTAGTGGCAAAATTAAGTAATTTTCTGCCTGGGTATTTTACTCTGACTTTATTCCATTCAAGAAGTAAAACACTGTATGCTTTGCACTACCAAAGCAGGCTTAGGGACATTTAATAGGGGAAATACTTTTCAACTTCCTTTATCATTATTTCTTTGTATTATTCAATAAATGAAGTTAATATTACCAGCCTATGAAGCTGGAAGTCATCTGGGGGACAAAGCAAGCAATACACAATTATTCATGAAACTCAAGAATTTTGAAGGACAGCCTGGTTTGTCATGAGGCACCCAGGAAGCACCTGTGCAAGTAATGGACAAAGTTAGCCAAAGTAACACTTGCTGTGTAATAGCTGACATTTCTTTTTGCCACTCTGCTTTACATCCATCACAGAAGGAAAAAATGAACCCACTTCAAACACCTTCTGTTCCAAATGTTTAGGCTTGGCCCTGGTGCCAAGGAAATTACAGCTGAAGCATTCCTTTTTCTTTTCCATCTAGCACTCAATGTCTGTAATTTTTGGCCTGTAATACAGGTACTTCATGCAGCCCGACAATCTCTAGCAGAGAGAAGGGCCAGGGTTCACAGTCAGTACATAAAAATTATCACTGTAAATTTGTAAATTACTTTATATTGAGGTGGTGCTTGGAATTCCTCTGGTGAAGGCCCATGACCATCAGTCTCTGCTGAAGAAGGCCCCCAAACACAGACATATTTTCTCTTGCAATCACAGATGACTGTGACCAATACTGCATATAGTATAGAAGAATATTCTTAGATAAGGAAACATTTTAGTACATACTTAGTTGCCTGTGTGGCATTTTCCTCTCAGTTTATATTCCTTCAAACTTCCTTTTATCCTTTTAGTTAGAATCGAACACGATGATGAAAATCAGCAGAAATTAGAGGTAAGAGGGTTGCACGGGTTCAAGGAGTAGACAAAAGCTATTTTTCATTATTTGAATGGAATCAGTTTGAAAAAGGCCAGTGGAGCTGGAATCTAAGTAATCCTGAGCTGAAGTTAGTCTATATTTGTTGTAAAAGAATCTATCAATCTATGGACAAAATATGTACATCAATTCTCTTAATAGCTTGAAAACAGTTAAGAAACGAATTCTAGCTATTCATTTACTACATGCAAGCTTATGATAACAGCAGTGAGCTCACACATTATAAAGCAATCACTCATGTCTTCCTTCTCCTGCCTTGCTTTTTCATTCATAACCTACACAGCAAATACTCTAACCACAGACCGTATTTCTCATAGACTCTGTCATCTGTAGTTCAGTGAATCACCTCAAAATCTTGTATACATCCTACCAGTCTTCACATTTACTTCATCTAAATTGGTGACAAACACTGAGTATCAGTCATCACCAAAATGTGATTTTGAGTATGGATAGGAATAATTACAGGCTACCCTGTACAGTGACATTTAAGCCAAAGATCCTTAAGACAGGAACTTGTGAAAGAACTCCCGTAACAGGAATGATTCATTGCTAGAACCAGTGCAATGAACACGACCGGTACCTGTGAGAGTTAATCAAGCACAAAGGGAATAGTCCTCATTTATAACAGTACCAAGTGTTAAAAGCAAGAGGGCCAAACAGTGCCTCCAACTGTTTCCCTCTAGCTGTACTATTTGGATACTTGTATACTTACCCTCTGTGATCCAGATGCTGAGCCTTTAAATGAAGTGCGTTTGAAGGAGCCACTCATCCTCCGTAAGGAACCTGTGAACTTTCCTTTCTTAATCCCCTCCATAATGCAACTAGTACCCCAGCATCAAAGCAAGCCCTGATTTCAGTCAGGTAGCCTGAGCAGGCTTTTTCCTGAAGCCAACAACCCTTAAGTTACAGCTTAAATAAAAAGTGAGACAAATGCACAGACCAAAATCAAAGCCAAATGATGAGACTCCTGTTCCGATATGAACCCTGTCACAAGTGTTACCAGCAGCCAGCCAAGCAGAAAAACAAGGCAATACACTGATAGCAACTGCTGGCCCCCTCCCTCTTCTCTGCTGACTCTATAATCAGGCTTAATGCACACAGCTCCTGCAAGCTATGGTTTTTAATGGACAGAGATTTAATAAATGGTGATTGAAGGTAAATCTACTTTAGAAGCAGCAGCCCGAAAGGTTTTTATTTGTGCAAAGCACAGGGCAGTCAGATGGAAATTATTTTGGTATCAGTTGAAAGGCACATGAAAAGAGCAGATGGTCCTCAGCAGACCATGGCATAGAGGCCTAGTACAACCCTAAAGGATAACTGCTGATGGCAAATGTGCCTACACTAGGCCCTGAGATGAGAGTGACAACGTTTTAAAAGCCAACAACCCATAAGATCACCAGCTAGATTCTAATGAATTAGGGAATGAGGATAGATAAGGTGTGGTGTGTAGTACCTTCATGAATTCTCACTAGTATCTCAAGCATCTGTTCTATAATATTCTGCCTAAATGTACAGAGTGAGAACAAAAGGAGGTAATTAGGAGAGGGTAAACAAGAAATGAGGAAGACACAAGGTGCTATAAAAGAACAATGAAGTAATTGTTGACTAGGAAATACCTAGTTGGCTTCAGAAGACATCAGCCAGGAATTTGTTACAAAATCTGGTTTAGAAAAAGAAAATAGATGAGAGCACTGAGAAAACAGAAATCCATTTCAGAAAAAACACAGGGATGGCAGATTTGTAACTGTGAGGTTAAGACAGAACCACTAATTTACAGGATTTAGTTAGAGAGTCATACTTTTTTCTTTATTATATTTTTTTAGGTTCATCCCTTTGTGCCTCAGTAAAGCTGGCATAGGTGCTAGTTTGAGGAGGCACAAAAAACTGTGCTGGAAAGCTAAAACAAAACAACATGGGAGAGACTGATACACAGAGATGCACCGAATTTGTCGTTATGGTCAGCAAAGAACAAAATTAGGGACATACTCTTCAGAAAGCAGAAATTTAGAAAACAAATCTATTCTTCAAAACACGGTGTAGAATGTGAGTAAGGAATTAACTCGGTCCCTTTGGATCTAAGATGTCTGAGTTCCCTGTAACCCTTCTTGGTGTATTTTAAGGTCCACTCTGGATTTTTACAAGTCGTCAGTACAAAAGGGATCTTTCCATTCAAGAGCCAGATGAAAGCAATCAGTGCAACAGAAGCTGCTGACTACTAACTCCAGCTGAAAAATCAGGCAACTAAGCTGATGTTCTTGCCCCCACTGTGTTTATATAACGCTTCATGGGCCATTTCCACTAGATTGGGAAACAGAGACATGCACCACGCTGGCACTTTCAACAGCTCTCTGATTGAGAAGAACAAGTTTAATAGATTTCCCAAAAGAGCTTGTGGTTTTAGGAGTGTAGTCTCACATTAGAAGACCTTTTAAACAAATGTTATTATGAAGGTTTCTGTCTCATGTTGGCGTTTTCTGCTTCATCAGTTGAGCTGATTCAATGGTTTGTATGGCCTGGATCAGATCTGGATCAGACCACGTGGTCTAAATCAGCACAGAGGGAGGAAAGCACAATAATCTCTTGCCACAGGATATTGTTGGACAACAAATGAATATCTGGCTCAGTATGGAAGTGAAAGACCCTTAAATTAGTTCCGAAATAGAACAATCCCTGACATGAAATGACACATCTGTCCATCATCCTTCATGTTTTTTAATGAAATCAAATTGGTCAACCTCTGATTATGGAAAAAACAAGAGCACACACTCCCATAGGGAGCAAGCAAAGTGCAGGCACTCTCTATTTGCAAGATTCCCATCAAGGTCCTTGACAGCCTGCTCTCTGGGAAAAGCAGGATGCACCCATTTCCAAGTACACAGGGGTGACACACTAACACACAGGTAGTTGTACATCTTACTGATACCACACCCATGGGAATTTCACATCTGCAGTCATGAACAGATCCATGCCCCAAAGGCCCTACCACAGTGTTTTACAAAAGTGAATAGTTTGGTTAGACACAACTGTAGTTGTTTCAGCGCACAGAAAAGAATAAACCAATATTGCTCTTGCTGTTCATAGAGCTGTATTCTATGACATCACATCAGAGATGTTTGATGTTAGTTTAAAACAAAAGGCAATAGATTTAAAGCTTTGATCTGTAGTCTACCATGTCAGCTAAAATGTTTCCACTCACCCTGGTAGTCAAACTAAATATGGAAAGCAGCAGTCCATAATCCAATGAACTTTATTTACACTGACAGGAAGGGGTAAGATAGGCTCAGACCTGTGTAAAGACCTACAAGTACAAGACATGTAGAATTAGGCCTTCCTTCACTTTGCATTTAATATGAGTAGTAAACTAAACACAAGTTTCTTTCACAGGCAATGGATTATAAAACAGCACTTTTTCTGAAAGGGGTGTCTAAAAAGAATGTTTTCTCTAAAAAAAGCATGCTGGTTTGATGTCCTTTGGCATTTGTGATACAACACAAGAATTTCAAGAATCATGTGTTTAACTAAAAACCAGCCTAGGGTCTATTATGCACTTAACAGTTCTTGAGTCTTTATTTTGCCTCCCTGAAACAAAGCACAGAGAATATTGCTCGTTGCTGGTTACCTACCATGAGAATGAGCACTCTGGAAGTCACTGGGGACTGCTGGCTGAAGAGTCAATTTCTTCTGTAAACTACATATCCTCAAAGCACTGCTGCAGCAACCTAGGCAAGAGAAATTTAGAGTAAAAATGTAACAGCTTACACAAAAACTCAGCAAATGACTGGCAGGTGACAGCTAGAGGAAAAGTTCCATGTAGTCCATTCTACACCTAAACTCAGAGGAAGACTGTGGGCTCCTTTGTGGTACCTTTCCTTCAGCATTGTCTGTTTCTCCATTCTAGAGCCTTTCTTACTTAGCAACTGTCTGCCCTCTCTCTCTTGCAAGGAAAACAGTGAGTTTAAAGAAAAATTAAAACAGATCATGAGATGTGGACAGAAAAGATGAACAAATAACCTCTGTCTGTACCAGTGGGCCTGTAAATTGGTGCCCATGTGAGCATTCTCACATACGAGAAATAATCTGCACTGATCATATGAAGAACAAACCCCATGCAAGTAAATAACAAAATATATGCAAGTAATCTTATCTCAATTACCTGCCAAGGGAGTAGAAATCCACCAGGTCACACTGTCACCTCAGCCTTGGAGGTGATCAACCATCAGTTTCCCTATATTTCTGTTGGAGCAACTTGTGAAGCTCACCTAGTCTGACCTCCCATTCAAAGAAGAAACAACCTAAAAGTTGGATAAAGTGGCCAAGGGCTTTGCCCAGCTGAATGCTGAAAACCTCCAAGGACAGTGTTTCCAGTTCTCTGGGTAAACTGTTACAGTGTTCCACCATTCCCTCACTGAGAGGATTTTTCTCATTATGTCCCTGTGGAATTTCCCTTGCTGCACTGTTTCTTCCTTTGTACTTATGAGAAGAATCTGGCTCCATCTTTCCTGTAACACTCCTTTAGTGGAAGACTGCAACTTAATTCTTCCTTAGCCCCCTTCTCTCCAGGCTGAGCAAGCTCTTCCAGTGTATCTTTACATCTGGGGCTTCCATACTCCAACCATCCTTGTCCCGAGGGCCCCTACAAAGATATTTGTCGATCCTGTACTAAGGGGTTCCCAAAATAAAGACAGTGCTTCCACAAACAAACTCCTAAGTGCCAATCAGAGAAAACAAACATTTCCCTCTCACTAATACTTCAACAGCCTTCAACACCGCGTGGGCCCTCTACTGACTCACCTTCAATTTGCTGTTCACTGGGATTCTGGCTCCTACTAACACAGAGGCTTTGCATTTGCCTTAGTAAACTTTTATTAAGTTTGTGTTAGTCGATTCCCCCAGCTCATTGGAGAAACAGCCTCCAGTTGTGTTCCCCTTGGTATAGTTGCACATTTCCTACTGGTGCACTCTAGCCTATTTTCCAGGGTATCAAAGATGTTACACTATATAGCTCATTCTTTACCACATTTTACCTACAAAGACATATTCAAAATGGAAATTAAAACAAAAAAAAACTTGTTCATGTTAGCAGTTTAGAATGTGCTGAATTGAAGCACAGACAGATAACTTGGGAGTCTGAATTTGTGATAGAGGGTGTTCCTTAGATCCTGCTTTATTACAGCATCTTCAAAGACATCAGAATGGTTTTACAGAGGGCAGAAGCCCACTGAACAGCAGGCTGAGCCCACTGACAACTTCTTGCATTGACAGGGCTGGCTGCCAGCTGTTTAACCATTTTCCATGTGGTTACATGATCACTGGTAGTAACATTTGAGCAACTGTGGTTGGATGGGCTTCATTTGACCACAGAACACTATGGTGAATTCTTCTCTTGGAACTCTGTGGCTCCTTTCCTCTTCCTGAGTGCATTAAAGGCTTGTGCAGGCAGCACACCACAATTTAAAGCACAATCAGCTTCCATCTCAGTGAGTAGGTGTTACATTAGAAATAGAAATGAAGATCTCATGTCACAGAAAATGGTGTTGAGAGACCATTTTTACAGGAACATTTGTCCAGTACTGCACGTTTGACGTTCCTGTGTTTTCATAAAGTATCATAAGAAGCTCTGGCTACTATTAGCAGGGACTTCATCTCTGATTAATAAACTGAGTTAGTTGGTTTCTTTCCCTAATTTGAAACTACCTGGGATGGAAACACTAGCAATACAAAAAAATGATGGCCAAGGACAGCACAAAATGTTATGTGCATTCATCTGTCCCTGCCCATAATAGACAGTGTATTATACTTAGATTACACTGCCTAGAACTTGGTAGCTATTTCTGAAGCACTTTCCATCTTAACATTCAAGTAACTTGAACATTAAAAACCTGAACTTCAGCACCCTTGGGAAGCAAGGAAGCACTCTCCTCTCTAACAAATGAGGACTGATATCTGCGTGATGTACAAAGCACGAACCTCCACATGTGACAAACACCTTTTTTCCCTTTGGCTGGGTTCTGGATTCCTCCCCCCTGCTCCCAGACTGATGGCAGGGTTGATTTCCAGGAGAAAACCAGTCACACCTCCCAGCTTGTCTGGACTGCACATTTCCTCATCCATTAATTGCTCGAGTACTGGTAGCAGGGGATATGCACCATGTATCAGGAAGGCATTAAATAATACCTTCCAGAGAAAGGATAAAAGACTCATACTTCACATGTAATTTTCTCCTTGTGCTCTCTTTCTCTTTTTCTCCCTATAAATATTACCCAGAATAATAACAGAAATCCAACATAATTTTACAGATACAGAACAATATAATTGGTTACAGGCTCCAATACTGATAAGACACTCACTAATTTTGATTGCTTAAGCTCAGACAATTCCTGACCTAATTCTGAAAAATGCTGAAAAAGCAACAGCTCTTATAACAGCAAATGGAAGCTGCCACTTTTCTTCAATTCAGGTTCTTGTTACCTCAAATGACTTTTCAAAAACTGACGCAGATAAACTTATCCAGCACAGAAAAACGTAAATCAATCTTGGCATTTATGGGGATCTAGCCCATGGTTAATGGGCATTTCTGAAAACTCAGGCCTTGATGGTATATTATATGCTGTGTCCCCATGTACAATAATTTACTCCACATGCAAACTGCCTCCTAATGGAATTAGAGAGGTAGGGACAGCTTCCTGCTGTTCTCAGAGAAGCAGAGCTGAAACCAGGACACTGGATTCCTTCACTATGGGATCACATTCACCTTCTAACCAAGCTGAAAGAGCTGGTGGCACATTTAGAATCACTTGCGGGCCATCTGACAAATCAGGCCCTTGTCTTGTCCTAGGACTCTGCAAATGGATAGGTCTTCCAAGCTAAGGAAAGAAAATTGATTTGTAGACTCGTGTTTCTTTGAAACATGAGGGAGGTAAAACCTGAATTCTAAAAAATAGGACTATGAATACAATAATAAGAAAAGATTGTATGGAGACTGAACTTAATAACTGTTTTAGGTACACTAAAACAGAATAAGCAAATTGTTACTCTGGATACAAAGTTAAGCCTCTTAAAACATTCTATGATTTCATTTCTACTTTAAGGATAATGACAACAAATTAATTACAATGATGTTCAGTCTCAGCACACTCAGAGTGACTTTCCTTTTAGACAGATAGAAAACCGTAACTCTTTCCAGTCCTCATAGTCAATAACAAATGAGATGACAGAAAGGATTACACTGCACTTTATGTGATTATTTTACAAACTAGCTTTGCTGAATCTTCTTCCATTTTCTGTGCATCATCAGCCCTGAGAAAGGACTTCTCACTGGTCCCAGACTTGTCTGTGTGATAAGGCACTTCCTTGTCCTAAGGTAAAACACCTGTTAGCCTTGACTGACAAACGATATAAAGTACTGACAGAGTACTGACACTCCACATGACCATTATAATCAGTTTCTCTGAATAATCAGGTCAAGATTTTTTCTTAATTTTCCCTATATTTTCATTATTTTCCAAGTACTCTGTTTCTACTAAAAAAATTAGATGTCATAAATAAAATGCCTTTAAATATCTTCTGTTAAATATGGTTTGGAATGTGTTTTCCTGTGTCTAAAAAAGTATGAAACTGTCTGTACATTGCTACAGTTACTTTAGCTCTGTAATAAAAATGGAATGCTAACCCTGTTATTGGAACCACAAAATGGAGTTAGAGTAGAGCACCAAGAGTCTGTTGAGCTGGACAGACTGGAAAAATGCTGGAGGCATCTTGGGTGTAAGCAGGGTCTAAATGTAGACTAAAATGTAAACCAGACTGATTTCAGAGATAGAACCATTGCCATTGGTGGTGGCCTCCCACTGAAATTGGGATTCAGGCTGGGCAGCTTCAATGTATACTGCATAAACACAGGCAGAAATCAACCTCACAGTCCTAAAAGCAAATGGGATTTTGACATAGATTTCAATGAGAACAGGATCTCAGAAGAAGTATGTGAGGTTTTGTATCCATTTCATTACATTTGAGTAAAATCATTGTTTCAGTATTCAATACACCAATTTTGTCAATGCATTACCATGTCTCAAACAAAGCTAGTTAAATAAATCCAGAACATTTCCATATCTATGAGCAACTAAAGGATGCAAAAAAGAATGTTTCTTACTTAGCTAATAATAGAGGACTTGAAAGGGTAATAAAAAGACAGAACCGAAAAACTAGAGCATAAGCAAAATGAGTAATTTAATGACAAGAAAGCATGGAAGCCTTGAGCTGCCCCACTGGATGCCAACTCACAAAACTCCACTGATCTGAGAACTGAAAGAATGAGGTTGTCTCTCTGGAAGTCGCTTATTTCTGCTTCCCACCTCAAGCCAGTATCTGCAACTGGTGACAAAAACCTGCTCACTGCTTGGGCAACCAAGGAATGTCTGAACAGCAGATGTGCTGGAAACTCTGCTAACATTCAGCATACTAAATGATGAAACAAGGCTTCCTACTGTGCTTCATCATTCTCGAGGTAAAAGCAGCAATTGGTTCTTATAAGGAAATAACTGAATTGCTATCAGTTCTGAAAACGGGGAGGGACAGACTTCCCTGAGATGCTGTAGTAATGTATCAATTCTCTAATTCATAGCACTAGGTTCGGCTGCAAAGTTCCAAGCACAGAACGCCCAGCGCCGCATCCACCGTGCGGGATCCATGGGAAACGCTGTGCACCGGGTGAGATCCACGGGAAGTGCTCCCAGTCCCCAAAACCTGGCACTTCCCACTCACACCCTTTCGACTGCCACCAGCGCCACCTGGTGCTGCTTTGCAGCGCGCGTTTCCTTGGGAATGCACAGGCTTTTCTCATGGAGTATTGTCCGTCCTCCCTCCAGAAATATAACCATGGCTAATATTTAATACATTGGCATGTGAGAAAGGTCAGACATGTTCATGTTTACTCACAATTAATTTTCCAGAAGAGGTTGAAAAACCTCTCTGTATGAAAAGGAATTAAATTGGCCAGTGATCCTGATGTATTGGTATTGCACACCGTCATGCTGTGATTGAGAAAAATGCTTCTCAAATGAAAAAAGTAAATAAAATACACAAAATAAATTTGTATCAGTTAGTAATAGTGATAACTAACCTAGAAAAGACCTAGAAATGTGCACATGAATACATTTTGGTGCCAGAAGAACAAGACAATATGAAGGATGAGTTAGCAGCAAGATAACTGTAAAGATAAGCTGTAGAACAGGTTTCAATGTAAAGTAAGGCACTGAGAATCAGATATTCTCTTCCTGTTCCTGATTTTCCATGGGACCACATGCAAGCCCATATCTTGAATATCTTGGTTTCTCTACCCAAATAAAAGAAGCAATCATATAAACCTATGTAAAGACACTGAATTCCATTATATTTGTAAAATCAGTTTGGAGTTCTTGGACAGATACAAGTATGATTATGGTTTGCAAAGTGCTTGAGCAAACAATCCCTACATTTTTAAAGAACATTCTCAGCTGTACTACAAGCCCACAGTTCTTTATGGTAACAGGTTCAAAGTTATGCAAGATGTTTTAAGTACTTTCCCAACATTAATGTAAGTTTTTATATAAGAGAAGAGAAAGTGAAACCTCAGCTGAACTCTGAAGGATGCTAATTTAAAAGGGATGGCTACAAAACCCAAACATCTCATGTCAGAGTTCATCATCAGAAGAAAGAAAAGGGAGTAGAAATTCAAATATAATAGTATGATCTCCCTTCCCTGCATTGTAATGCTACCACTTAGAGGTTTCTTTATTTCAGTTAAATTTAGCCATGACAGATGATGCAGTCTAGAAACAACTCCAGCACACATCAGCAAGCAGTGACTCAGCATGTTCTAGGTGGCCTTGTCTGACAGAGCTTAGCACCTGTCAGTGTATTGCTGGTCCCTGTTTACTTTCATTGCATAACTCACCAAGTCCTGTGACATTCCAGTGACTTTTGCCATTATGCTGGATGTTTTCTGACTGTAGTGTTTTTACCTTCTGTTGACCAGTATATGTCAACAAAGGTGCATTAAAGAAGTTAAACCTAATTAAATTGGAAGAGATTTGAAAACACCAATTAGGAGAAAAATCCATTGCTCCCATCTGCCTACCAAGCACTAGATAAAAAAGCAACTGTGCTCTTTGCTGCCAGTCTCTGTAGAAGAAGGGGGAAACCCCTTAAAGTTTTCACTGATTTCCTGGGGATTGCCAACAGGAGCTGCTGTAGTTCTTATGCCAGAGAAAGACACCACCAGATACTCTCACTCACAGGCTGTCAGGAGCACCTCATCCCTCTTATCTGTTGATCATGACATCAGCTGCAGTTCATGCTCAGTGGTGAGATGTGCCAACTTAATCACTGGAAACAAACAGCTTCTGGGAAGCTACAGATCAATCCTCTACCAGCAGCACCCAGACTTGAGAGCCACCAGCCTGTCATGACAGCGGCTGGCAAAGGGAAGTTGCCTGTGACAGACCCATTAGCCAGATGTTGGTCCAGGAGCAACTTTAGAATTCCCACCTTTACGAGCGCCACCAGTGGCAGGTTCTCCATTTCTGCTAGGAACATTATCACAGCAATACCTTCCAGCTGACCAACCCCTGCCACAGAGATCTTGAGAGAACTGACAAATGATGGTGGATTTTCTTTGCTGTGACATAAATTTCAAAAAGTAACACTTGAGGGGATACATGATGGGACATCGGATGAGGGCTTCCCTTTTCCCTCCTTTGCAGACAATCTCCTAACCTTTTCAAAGGTGAGATCACATGAGTCAGCCATCTCTCTCCTGACTACCAAGTCTCAGAGATACCAATAAAGACAAAAACTGCTCCAAACTACAAATGCTGGAATCAAATGAGCAAAGCAAGACAATCAAACACTACAATCCCAGCTGACCTTGCAGTAATAGGATCACACCAAGATTAGTCTATGACATAGATTAAGCCCACTGAAGTAAACTAATCTTTCTGCAGTCAGCTAAGACTATATGTTTACTCACTAAGCTGAGAAAAACTCAGGAGTGTAAAATGTGTATTAGCTGGAACAGACAATCTAGACTGCAGATACATGAATGTTTAGCATGATTATTGCTGCAATGCTGACTTTAAGGTGCCTCCAGAAAGGAAAAACCCTTTAAACAGGTTTTTAAACGATATTGTTTGACTTATGAAACTCTTAGACTCTACTACTTCACATTTAGACAGTCAACTTTTGGTCTGAGCAAAGCAGTGCAGAGAGCTTCCAGAAGAGACATCCTGCACACACCACGAAGATGCCTTGCAGGCAGCAGGACAGCCTTCCTTTGGCTGCCAGAGCAATATTCCATTCTGACTGCAAACAGCAGGAAGCTCTGAGAAGGTGCAGCAGAATCACTGTGCTTCCCTGCCCACAAACAGCAGCTGGTGACTGCCTAACTGCACTGTCCCAGCCTGCTCCTGCCCCTCATCAGCCCCTGAGTACTGCAATCACAGCTCACAGTACCACAAATGTTTGGGCTTTGTGGTTTGTTTCCTGCCAAGCACCACGGAACCACGACTTGTCCAACCAGTAAGAGTGATGGCATTTGTCCATCTGTGCCCAGGGCCTGAGGTAGAACTGGAGGCATTTTCTTCCTCACAGGAAGCTCCCTTCTAGTGCATACATCACACTTCTCCAGAAAACGTGTTTGTGAATCTGCACATCTTCAGGAACTACCCGTGCTGCCATCTCAGTCCAGGCTGCTCAGTCATTTTTGCAGACTTCTCTCCTTCACCTCTCTTAACTAAAATGTACTCCAGGGTATCTAGTTTGGATTTTCATCTAAATATCAACATATGACTGAAAGAAAGGAACTGTGGTGATTACACAGTAATTTGGCAAGGTTTCCTCACATTCCTTTGTTCTTCTACTCATGGAAACAATCACAGCCCAGTGTCCCCAGGTAACATGGCCAACAGTTGTACCTGGGAAAACTGGGCAATCCAGATGCTGAGCTGACAGACACTGTTTTACTGAAGGCACAGTGTAAGTGCCACCAAAGCCAGGCTGTGAAAACCTCTGGACAGTCACGACTGCAGAAGCACCAAGACAGCAATGTCCCTGCCTGCATGGCAAAGCACCACATCACCATCATACTCTGCTACTGCTGCTGAACTCACCAAGATGTCTCAACAGATAAAAGTGTAAAATCTCAAATTAATGCATCCACTTAGCTGCAAACATAAATACATGTATATCCAGTCAATATATACCTTATTATTAGTGCACCCAAAGTAGCTTTCCCCATGTCCTCAAGAAATTTCATCTTCGTGTGCTCCAGAACAACAGAATTACAATGAAATGAAGGCTTCATGAAATATTTTCTAAGCAGGCACTGTCTTGAGAGAAAATTTGTAAATAATCCCAGACTAGTTTAATAGAAGATAAAGAAAACTTCTTGACTATGACAAATTCTAGTTCATCAAGAAGTACTCTTTTGTGTTGTGCAATAGAACATTTAAGATCTTTTTTTTCCTTAGCAATTACTACAGCTTTTGGGGTCCAATCCTTACAGGTGTTAAATTCTCCGCATAAAATTTACCATACTTCAGAAACAAAAGCAGTGCATATTTTAGGACTTAGAGAGAATTAAGCATAGATTTGCTTTATGCAAGCCCTCAGCAGTAGGCTGAATTCCACCTTTAATGAAGTCGATACGAACTAGGCTTTTCCAGGATCTGTAGGTTTGGGCCTACTGTTAAATTAGAAAACACTTGTTATATTGTTTCACTGCAGGCAACTAATTCTCAGCATACACACATTTGAATCAGCATTTCGTAATTTGCTTTTGGAGGGATTAAACAAACTCAGTGAACACTGTAGACCTATTTTATCAGGACACATCTAGTTGTAACAGTGAATGAAAAAAAATTCCAAACTGAACAAGGAAGAAACATGGTGATAAGGCAGCTTGAGCCACTGCTATTTTTCAGAAGAAAACTTGGCCTCAGCTTGATGGAAAATGTTTTAAATTAGTTGTGATGGCAAGTAGCTTCAAGCACAGTGATAACCGGCTTGAATGGAGACAAGACTGAAAGCAAGCATTTGTAGCTTTGAACACAACATACATATGCAATTAGTCCTGATGACTGTATCCCATGATTGGCTCCACTTAAAGACACCTCCCTTGATAATGCATTACTCTTGCTTAGCGTAACCCATATTTTATCCAAGTTGTCCTTGCAAGATGGATTCTTGGAAAAACAACGTTCGCCCACAACTTACTTCTGAACTTTTAATTTCCAAACTTCTGTGGTCCAGTGAAAGGGTGAAGATACATGTTGGTATCATTCATTGGCATTACTAGCAGAAAACTATACATCAAGCAAGATTTCTGCACAAAATTAACAAGAAATTTCAAGTAGAAAGGTACTTTGGAGTATCTCCCATTCACACCCCTGAAACTGGCAGCTGGGGCTGCAAAGAGAATGTCTGAGCTGTAGTTTATATTTATGACACACATAGTTGCATGAATGCATCACCAGCAAAAGAGTGAGTCCTCAAAAATGAAAGCAGATGACCATAAGACTGAGCTTTTATTGCTACCATTAAACTCTCCCTGGAATTGCTACATCCATATTCACTAGTGCTTCCCAGCTGCTGCGCACTGAGTCCCTGCAAAACTCCCAAGCTCTCATCACAGGAACAGTCAGGGCTAGGCAATTTCTCACCTCAACCACTCAAGGCCTAACTGATGACTAAGTCCATGCCAAGCTCCATTTCAGCAGCCATATAATCAATACAGATATGAAGAAAGCTACTCTATTGATCTAATTTGATTTTCTGTTATGTGTTCATCTCAAAGTAACTGTGACCATAATAGATTCCAGTATGGTTGGTAAAGTAAGATGAATTGCAAATGTTCAGAGCTCTATCCCTCTGCTTCGGATCAAGGAGCACTGAAGAGCATGACAATGAAACAAAAATAACACCAGTTAAACAAAATCAGTTAATTTGGAATCTTTGCCTTGCATCATGGATACAGCATCAAGCATTTTTCATTTATCATCTATTTCTTCTACTTTTCTGTGTATCAGCAGTGTTTTGTCCTACATGTATAATGAGTACTAAAACCCCTGAACTCAAATAAAACATTTAACAAGCACATAACAAAATGTATATGTACTGCTGCACTTTCTCCTCAAGCATCTGTCAGATGGCTAAAAATTTACTTTCCTTATTCATTTTGAAGAAAAAGAATCCATCTCTTCTATTAAATATAAGATAGAGAATGTCTTGAGACATAAAAATTATTGTATTAAAAAAAGTGCTCAGATTTAAACTCCTTAGGATGCAGGAATATCAGAAGACACACTGGTAGAGAAAACCATGTCTTGGGAGAAAAACACAGGCAGCTTTCATCTCCCTGAAGGCAGAATGAGCCTTTTTAAGCTTTCTGCTTTGCAAAAGATCTTCGACCCAAGCTAATGGCAACTAGAACAGTGGGAGAAAAGACAATCATATTTATTTTCTCACCTGCACCCAATCTGCACCCATTTATCTTATTGGTCTCCTTAATGTAGAAAAATGAGAAGCACCTACCTTTGTCAGACTTGAAGAAAGCACCACATCCTTGGGGTGTGCGTTAGTTAGACATAGTAAGATAATGTTCAATATAAAATCAAAGTATTCCCCATAGCCTTTGGCATGCAGAGGTTCTTTTAGCTCTGGTAGAGGATGTGCAAACGTCCACTCAGGGTATTACTAAAGGCTAATTCCTAATTCCCTTGAGTAAGCCTGCTTGCTGCTATGGACTACTACAGGCTTTATTCCTAATACAGACTTACCGGTTGCCAAAGGTGACAGTGCTGTGTCACAGATAATCATGAAAGTAATATGGTAAAGGGTTTCTGTAAGTTTAGCTTTGAGTAAAAAGATCTAAATTTTAAGTCAGTAGCTGTTTAAGCCTGAGAACCAAGCAGGTATTAGTGTTTCAGTTTTCCAGTACTAGCTGATAGGCAATAAGGTCACATACCCCTTCCACTCACAAGCCAAACTGCCACTCGAAGAATCAATGACAGCAGATGGGAACAGGCTGATACCACTCCCCAGATGGCTGCAATTATGAGAAGGTCAAGTCATGTCAGAAAAAGCAGTGCTTGTACTCAGTGTTCAATTTTGGGTGTAGGCCATCTAATCTTTTCTAACCATGTAACTTAAGAGCCAAGGTTGGTTACCAAACAAGGGAACAAATCCCAGGAGGGGTTAACACCTGTAATTCTACCCACAGCAGGAACAAGAACAATGGTACTGACTGGAGATATTGTTTGATGTTCCCTCTACTTTAAAAGAAACCAATATCCTGCAACCAAGCTGTAACCAAAACGAAACTCTCACGAACTACCTGGAAATGCCACTTGTCAGTAAGGCACTGTCCAAGGCATATGTGAGCACAGGCATGACTTTAATGACATTCTGCATCACAACTTGTGTTTCTGTAAGGGAAATTTTGTATTTTATGTAAATTTTCACAAAAACCTAAATGAGGCGCTTTTTGTGTAGGCTGATTTCTCCCATTGTGAAGTATGTTGTTTAAACAAACTATATTGCGACATTTAGCTTAGGTAACACAAAGCAATCTTTGCAGGACAGACTGCCAGATAAGAAACTGCCTTGCAAATAAACCTTTCATTTTGCTTTTATTTGTAAGAAAAAAAGATTAATTTAATGGGCAGGTGAGTTTCCAAAGACGTGACAAGAGAGCTGTAGAAGTTCTCAAAGTCTATCAGTAGCCACTGACTTCTTATCTAAAATGCACAGAATAACACCCTTGTATAACTGAAATTACTCTGTGGCCTGCTACTTTTGAAACAATGCTTTAATTTCCATAACTAGCAAACCATTTTAAATTAATCCACTTTGTAATTATCTTGTTTAACTTTCACTAAGCTACCTTCAGAGTACTATTTTCTGCACAGCAGCACATGCCATGAAAGACAGCATTATATAGATTTGTACACTGTTCTAAATATAACTGGCTTCAGTAGTTTTGTCCTAAAAACAACCAGAAAGGTCGTAATTAATGAAACCATAAACAAATCTTCAATTATTCTTTACACTTCATGCATCCTGAAGATGGTTGTTCCCACCTGGTTTCTCACAGTCCGATGACACACACCGAGTCCTTATGGGTTAGGCACGTTTCCTTTTTCCCCCCACTCTGCCGTGTGCGCAGCCAAGCTTCCCCACGCCATTCCCAGCAGGAGGCTCCGGCAGATGGCGCGAGCAAGCTGCCTGTGAGCAAGGAAAGGCAGATTCGCAGAGGGCTGGCGAGCTGGCTCTGCACATCACTCAGGTTTTCTTTTCACCGCCACAGTTTGCCAGGGGTATGAATTCCCCACTTAAGAATTTACCAGTCCCAGATGTTACTAAACCGCAAAAACATGGACCTATCTTCACCTAAAGAAAGGTGAAGTGACACATTTCATTGAGACCAGTATGGCAGCAGCTCCCAAGTCAGAACACATCTGGTTCACACTCCAGTACAAAACTCAAGAAGGACATGAGGATTATGGGAGAGAGAAGAGGATCAATAACCCGAGTTTCCAGAGGATCCTGAACTTTTATTGCAGAATGAGACAAAGCTTCCAACAGCGAAGAGGAAGTAACATGTTCTCTGAAAGTTTTAGTTCCTCTGCATCCTCAGCTACAGTGATCCTTTCCTTAGGATGCTGGATAACAGTGCAGTAGGTGCCAAACGCAATCGTAATTTCTAATCTGCTTTTCCTCAGAGTCTTTAATAACAACCACAAACTGAAAAAAATTCTTACTGGAACACTGGCCTTTAAAGTGAGTCTCTGAAAATGGGAGCTAACATCCCTCTACCTAGGTAAAGTTGAGACTGTAACAGGTTCAGCTAGATATTGTGACCCCAAAAGATGTATTTTCATCTCCCTATACATAACTGACTATAGCCCTGCTCTTCATACTGCTTAATTTAATTTCCCTTTTAGATCTGTTGTGCCACACACCCAGACAGTGACTGCCCAAGAGCAACTCTGAAGGATAGAAGGTCACGAGCAAGATGTGGCCCACAGACTACACACTACTGCCTCAAAAACTCTTATGGCTGAAGGCAGATTCTAACATGTCCATTTATTTTTCACAGAAGCAGATTATGAAAGAGACTCTTAGGGATAGTTTTCCAAATTAATTTTCAGGTAACGTAATGTTCTGAGAATTTTACTTTTAATACAATCAAAATTCTATCAGCTGCTGAGGGAAATGCTGTACTCACTGAAATGAGAGTAATGTAATTCAATCAGTTGAGACAGTTTGTGGATACTGATCTATTTGAACTACATGCTGTTAGGCTGTCAGCAATGCAAAAGTAATTGATGGAGCAAAATCTAGACAATAATAAGTGAATAAAGCAGATAAAAATTCTTAAGAACAAGCTACTGTTACAACAAAACTACATTTTACTGGACCAAAACAAGAGCTCTGGCTAAGAGTCTACTGCCCCTCTAAGGGGCTCTGACACAAAGAAAACTGCTGAAGCCAGAGTAATACCACTAGCAGCGTCTTGTTAGAAAATTAGACTTACAGCTGGTAATAAGAAAGCCCTTAAAACTATTATTATTACATTAACTTCTTGAAAATAAGGAGATTTATAGCTACCATAACAAACAATTGCTTCACTGCTATTGTAAGCAGTACTAAACCCAGGCATTAATTTTAAACTACAAAATTTTAACTGAGGCTTTGCTTTTAATTAGTTCAACTAAAAATACCAACCAATTTTTAAAAAAAGAGAGAAAAAAAAAAGAAAAAAAGAGACTAAGATGAACATTCATTTTTGGGTTTGGTCAGCGTTCACAGACTCAGAGAATGCCCAGACACTGCTTAGGATGCTGGGCAAAAAGGTAATTAAATAGATAAATATACTTAGGCCCTCGAAGTCCCAGAGCATTTGCCAATTCCCAGCAAGGCTTTCAGAATATTCTAACTCCCACTCTGGCCCATCAACCTCCTCCCAAGTATTCTTCCTCCTTACCAGACGGGAAGCAGGTGCTTCACTGCATCGGGTGATTCCTAAGCCAGAGCCATCTCTGTGAGCAAACACTACTGACACAACCATATGATCTTGCTTCTGAAACACAGGGCTACCTTCTAGGCAGCCAGCCCACATACCAGCTCTCCTGCTCAGTGCTTTTGTTCTTAAGCTTGATTAGGGGAGAAGAATTTTTAAGTCCCTGTCTTCCTCATCTGCTATGAACAGACCCTGTGAAGGCTCAGGGTGTTCCAAGCAAGAACCAGAGCACACCGTGTTCATAACACCTCCAGTGGGGCCCATGGCACAGCACAGTCTGGCAGATACACTGGCACAGAGCCACCATCTTTTCTAAAAGGGTCCAAGGAACAATCAGGTAAAGGTGAATAAATGCTCTCCTTCTGTAAAGGGTCTTCCCTAAAGGACAGTTTCCACTTGCCTATCCCTTTATGCTGCCAACATGGTACAGAGGGAGAATGTATAAAAGGAAAGCTGATCTCACAGCCACTTTCAATTATCTGATGCCTTTGTTGGAAATGGGATGGGGTGAGAATTCTGAGATGTCCTGAGGGGTTTGGGGGAGGGGGGCTCAGGCAATACCTGATGCCTTTTTCATAAGCATTGAGTCAATTTCTTAACATTGAACTTAAATAGGGTGGGCCTTTTCTGTGGTGAGGCAGCTTGGCCATGTCAGGTGGCTGACACAGGGAACAGGGACACAGGCAATGGATTGTTTGCTCCTTTTCCTCCCTAGAGGATCCCTCCCAGCTACCACGTGTAGCACTGCTGCAGGACAGCTTTCCCTGCCATCCTGAGCACAGCCCAGTGACACAGCTAAGTCATGTAGAGGATGTATGGTATGATGCTTGTCCTCATCTCCTCAAGTAGCTCATGATTGAGCTCAAAAGTAGTAAACCAGAGAAGAAAAAATAGCTCCACCTCCTATACATTAATTAGCTTTCAAATCTCTGCAGTGTCTCTCTCTGGACAACTTCAGAGATCTTAATCTATGTTAGGAACTAACTGAAGTCATGAGGAAAGATTCTCACCCATTTACTCAAGGAAAAGGCACATGAGAAGAAAGAAATCAAGTAATGCACAATACACTATACAATACACACTATACACACAGTGGCTTCTGAGCATCCCAGTGGCAGTTCAAGTGCCACAGGTCTGCCAGGGACAGTACTACAGGACACAATGTTGCTATCTATGTCAGACATGAGATATTCTGTAATATTAACTGTAAATCTTCCCAGCTGCTGAAGCTGTCTAGAACCATAGAAGCAGACAAGGGTAACTTAAGTCATCTTCCCCCTTGCTGGATTGTGGGTCTTGTGGTCTGCTTCTCATGGCTATGTCACAGTATGGGCCAAAACTGACAGTCTAAAAAATATAACTATCAATTAAAAGGCAAAGAGAATAGAGAAGGGAATCCCACTGACAATGTTTTTTTTTTCTACTTTTTTTTAACAGTGCTAAACAGAACTAACTGCAATAAAAAACTTTTACTGTGACTAGTACTAGGATTAGAAGAAGAGGAAAAAAAAGCATCCTCATTTGAAGTGGTTAGACTCATTGTTTTATGAATTCAACTATGCAACTAACTAACTGACTATTTCAGTTATGAGCTGTGGCTGAAATGGGATAATTATGAATGCTGGCAGGCCCACTCATATAGAGGAAACAGACTTCTGCACCTTTTTGTATATAGTCTGTAATCCAGAAATGAACAGACGACTGTGTGCAAAGTCTGGTTCTCCTGATCTCACACTGATAAGAGTTCCAAAATCAACATTTCCCTCATTCAAATTCCTTGAAAACAGGCCTACTTTCCATATTTGTATTCAGAACAACAAAAGAAATTGGAACAGACATTAAGAATACTATACAGCAGGTGTTGCGCAGCTCAAAATCTTTGTTCCTACTGGGATAGGTGGGGTTTTACACTTCAATTGTGCTGTTAAGAAGTTTACATGAGTCACCGCCTCATCTCTTTCCTGCCTTATACTACATCAACAGGCATGTGGGGGTTGGATGTATATATGTTACAAGAAACTTGAAGAGCCCCTGCAGAGATACCAGTGTAACTGGAGACACTGCTAATCTTGATTTTGAATGAACATAGGGAGGAAAACAGCTAACCCTAATGAATCCCAGAAAAGCCAAATGAGGAACTAAACAACAGTACTCTAGCTAACCTGAGTGCTGGCACTCCAATGCTTATTTGATAGCCAAGGCAGAATAAATAATCAGCCAATTTTTTTTTACATTAATCTCCTGGGAGGCGGAAACAGGAAGGGAATGTAAGTTGTCTTCGTGGAATGTTGTCAGATGAGAACTAAAATTCCAGTCTTTACTGAGGCCTCTGATGGAATGTGCAAAACACTGGGTACATTCCCCTCATGCACATACACACTTTGCGTTTCATTTTTTCATGGCATGCTGCTTTAAAGGCTCACAGCTGCATTCTTACTTAGTTTCACAGTAGAATGAGTACCTAAACACTGTGACACGCAAAGCTGCCCTACTCACCCTGGTACCTTGGCTGAAATAGAAGCTGTTTCACCCAGGAGTGAGACATATCTGGAAGTCCTTGCTGGGACTAGAAGGAAGTTGATGTATAGAGTCATCTTGAGGTTTAGTCTGCTGCCTTCATCAAAAGCTTCTGAAGCACTCTACCAACAATAGTTTAGCAATTCTTCAGTGGTTAGTGGTGTGAGGCCTGACAGCTCTAATTTCACTTTCAAATACTTAGGGCTTGGCTCATGGGCTAAACCCCCACTGTTAATATTAACCATCTATCATACGTTGATTGCAGCTGCTACCCAAAGCACTTACCTCTCACAAACAATAGGATATTCTTTGCAAGGAGAGAAGAGGAGGAGGAGAGGAGAGGTTTTCTTGCCATGGCAATTTCCCAGAAAATACCTGAACATCACAGACAAGGCAGGCCTGTAGAAGGGACAAACATATGCCTTCAGAAGAGCAGAGTTCATAACAGGACTATATAAATGTTTTTCCTAATACTATATAAACAAACTATACAGGCCACTCATTGTAGGCAACTATTTAATAAATCATAAAACCACGCAGTGTGATAATGAAGTCAGATGCCAATTACTTAAGTCTTTTTACAATCCTTTCCCACTCAAGTCAGAGGCAAATTTCTAAGACAAATATAAATGGACACTTGGAGCTGGATTTGTTCCAGTATTTTTTTTAAACAGATGCCTCATGATGCAGGCAATACTTCAAAAAATATCACTGTATACCTTAATGACATTTGCTTTGCGGAAGATGTGTGAGATGTGCAACTCTGAAAATCCCACTAAATACTAATCCCTGAACTTCTAGGAGCTTAAATAGCTTTGAAGAAATGCATTCCTGTATGAAATCCACCCTGTGCTGGGGCCAGAAGAGGATTTTGCCATCTCTGCTGAGAGTTAAGGTATACTGAGGCCTTGTGATGTACTGAGCAATGAATCTCACCCTGATTACTCTCTCTGAAGTTGCATATGCCATGCTCTAAATTAGTGCTAAAACTCAGATCACAGAGTTAATTTCTGTATGTGAGAGGAACAGAATAGATCATAGTACAGAGCCAGGCTGTACATAACGAACAGCAACTCCTCCTCATGACACTGTCAAATATTATGTTCCTGGAAGCCCCACAGTGCCAAAAGAGATTCCCCTTGCATGGGAACTTCCAGGAGACCTCAAGCAATGTCCAATTAGCAAGGGCTGGTGTCACAGAATCCTGCCCATGTACCTTATCACTGGTTGGAATGAGTCCTTAGTCATTACTTGCAGTTTCTGTTGGACTCACTGATGGCAATTAGGCCAACAACTGAGTTTAAATTTTAACTCATAGGTAATAAACATTGCTTTTCTAAGAGTAGTTCAAGTACCCTCCCAATTCCATATGAAAATCTCTATTTTCCAATGGCAGAAGAGCTTCTTGGTTTGGACAACACCGAGCATGTTCAAGATATCACTGTGCTCCACATGACTGTCACCAAATAACATCAATCAATGAACTCCATGAGCACAGACACTGACAAAGCCAGTTTTCTATGGACCTCACTGCTGCATAGCTCATGATAGAGTCTCCCTGTCACAGAATTATTTGCTCTCTTCCAGCCTATGATGCTATTTGGCCTTGTTTCAGACACTGCTTTGCTGTTAAAGCCAGACAAAGTTAGCCAGGGAAATCCACAGTAGTCAGACAAACAGCAAGGTTGCATTGAGTCTCTTCTGGATTTAGGAATTTAGGCTAAAAATAATCTATCCTCTGCGCAACTATGGTTAAACTACTGTTGAGAAAGACCAGGAAGAGAAAATTCTTAGCATTCTGAGCATGTTTACTCTTACTTTCTGAATACGGAAATCAGTGAATTCTTTTCTGGAGGCCAAACTTCAGTCAGCCTAGGAAAACATAGGATTCCTCAGACCTAATACTGCCTAGTTAGCAGAACAGTGCCTGAGTCACAGGCCTACCCATGTATTTGGAAAGGTAATATTTAACAGTTCTGACCTCACTTACCAGGACAGCCTGTGTTTCTTCAACCCACCAAGGAGAAAATCAGCTTGCTTCAGTGGAAGACACAGTGGAATGATGAGCCCACTGTGTTCACAAAATTCACCCAGGTTGCCTTTGGCTGTGTTTCCATCCAGAGCTTAAAAAAAAAAAAAAAGGTCAAGAAGAGGATAAGCTTTAAATGTTAAAAAGAACATATAGTTATCTAAGACATGCCCACTAACAAAGGCAGTACTGCTACTATGTTACTTTAGACCTGAGTAAAATGATATTATGTTTCCATCATCTTTAGCTTGTTAAATGAGACAATGGTATATACCATTCTTTACTGCAATATGTTTTTTAAAGATTGTGTGTTATCTATAGAATTTTGAAAATGCAACTGGCCAGAGTGAACTAAACATTACCGTATCTTCAAGAGAAGGAAAATGAGCATATTTGACAGATAATTTGAAATGCACATGGGCAGACATCTTCTAGTCCACATATTCACTTCCATTAGATGTTTTGGTTTTTTTCCTAAGGGTCTCAACAAAATTACCTACGTTTTCTTGAAAAAATGTGATATTTAAAAAGCCATTTGTTCACAAAACTGTCTGAATCTAATTGCAGTCTCAGATATACTAAAACAAAAAAAAAAAAAAATCCCACAATATGATGCCAACCTTTCCTTACTTGTATAACCAGCTTAAAAAAAATAATTCTTTCCCAGTTCTCAATTGCCCATATAAAAAAGGTTAAATACTGGCAGACACTGTTAAAATGTATCACTTCCTTCACTGGTTCTAAACATGTTTGAAAAGAAGTCTGAATGGGGATTAAAAGGACATATGGCCCATTTTACCATCAAGTGTGAACTTCTGACCTCTTACTGCTTTTTCCTAACTATAATCTTGTCTTCCTTTTGTTTTTTGTTTTTTTTTTTTAATTAAATATTTTCAGCTATTTCAGCTGAAAAACTTCGGCAGTCCTTAAAGCTTCAGATTGTAAATTTCAAATGCAACACATTATAAAGGGCAATTATTTGCAGTGAAATATGCATCAAAGTTTGATCAACACAAATAAGCTTACCAAATTACTCCCATCAAATTCGGTGGGACTGCTCGACTAAGGACTTACCATTACGACACAAAACCATTCAAGCAATGATGTCTTTAGATTATCTGTTATACAAGGAGCAGAACTAAGTGCTATCTAAAGTATTTTTCATAGTACACAAAATAATAATCAGCCAAATAGTCCAAAAGAAAAGATTACAAAATGAGTTCAAGAGCAGAAAGTGAGAGTGTAAGCTGCTGAAAGTGAGTCCTGGAAGTGCCAGAATATGGCTGTCCTTTGAAGACTTATGAGTTGGTTTACTGTGTTTCCTCTGTTAGTTCACTGATAATTCTTTTTGGTGTTTTGGTGTGATGGCAGGATGACATCAAGCCTCTATCTGACTGATGATCCTTGCAGAGTTGCCTGCACTAACAGGTCTCTGTGAAAAGCTTTGGCACCACAAAACCTCAGCAGCCCAAGTCTACCAAAGGCCAAACCTCCTGTCTACCTGCCAAAATGTTCCAACTGAGCAAAAAGTACTGCCCATCTTCCCTGCAGTGTGGTACCGACTGGCACCTGGGAGAAGCCCAAAAGAGGAATATTCTGAATGCACTAAGCAAAAGTCAAGGGAAAACACAAGACTCCTCATCTTTTGAAGCCCCCAGCAGTATGGTTTTCAGCAAGGCTATATGAAAGAAAGTTATTGTTACTCTGTGGAAGCCAAAGGCAGAACGTGGGTATGCAAGGAGATGAGGCCCAGCAGATCTATCAGTCCGGCAGCACAGGTATTCTTACTGACACATGAAGCTGCACTACGCAGTTAAGCTCTTTTTACATTCAGAAATGTAATTTTGTATTTCAGCTTTACAACAGACAGACTATAAACTCCAGACCAAAAATCCCCTCTGGCAACAGAGTGAAATGACCAGTTTCAGTGCAGTGACTGCTACTACCCCGCAAAATAAAGGTCTGTGGATACACAGTCTTCTGTTTATTTGGTTCAGCTATGCTCAATTTGTCAATTATTCAAAGAAAAGATGGCACCCCAGCACACACAGCATGCAAACAAGGCTACCCTTGAATGACTTACTAATTTTGTTTGTCCATTTCCGAAGGCACAGGGTACCCAACTCTCTCACTATTTTCATACAAGACTGATATTTTTATCTTGTCTCAACTGTTTCTGTGTGTGATTCTACATGGACACAGACCAGTATTTATGGAGACAGCATTTGCCTACAGTTATTTAACATGTTGTGACAGAAGCCCATGCTCTAATCCAGTGGGAATTTACTAGCGGACACTTTTGAAGAATAATATGGTGCCACAGTCTCAAGAGGTTCATAAAGTATTTGTGGAGCAAATCAACCCTCTAAAGAGCAATGGGCAAAAGCATTACAAATGTGCACTTGAGACTCCTGTTCTAGTGCTGTGGTTTAAAGTGCTGAGGGCGTTCCTGCACTTAAGAGATTACTTTTGCTCTCTTCACCCTAGACACCTCCAAGGTAAACTCTCTCTGCCACTGGTTGATTGTTGTATATCAAAGGAGGTGACAGCAAAGGGTATGGGAAGGAACACAACATTTGTCCTGAAAAACCATCAAATCCCCTAATACCCAGGAAAGCTATAAAATGAGCGTCTCAGATTCTCCCAACCCACTCCAACTCGGTGACTCACGCTCATTTGCTCTCACACGGCTTTGCTGGCAGAGGCATTAAAGCAATTGGCTTTATTTTCAGTGTCCTCACTCTGGGCAGTTGCTGATCAGAGAGATACCAGTCCTGCCAAAGGGCTGGGTGGCAGAGTGCATCCAGTTGTGCTCCAGGGTAAAGGAGAAGGGAAGCTCTTCCATAAAGTGGTAACAACCTGCTGTTTTTCAGATGAAGACTTGTAGGGAAGGTGCAAAATTGAAAGCATCAGGTGTGGACACCTGCTCCCCCATCTCCTCTACTACTGACAGAGATGGAGTGTTTCTGACTGGATTTATCCTTTGTTAAAAACAGTGGCAATACAGAAATAACTTAGGGGAAGGGAAACCGTTGCCATACTCCCCAATGGACTTGGACCGAAATAATGCCATTTTTAATGACTAACAGGAGTATAGAAATAAAAAGCAAATAGAAATTAAGGTTCCAAGGTGCATGCTAACTATTGAAGTTATTTTTGTAATATGCACCAACATAATGCAGTATTTTTGAAGTTAAAAAAAAAAAAAGGAGATGCACATTCCCTTCCTCAACAGTGCTTTTTTTTTTTGGCTGGGTTCACACAGGATACTGAAGCAGATGGCTCTAATCCAGTATGGCAATTCCTATCTCTCATTCAGCACAGTCTCTTTTTCTCTTTGGTTACAGGGGATATACAAATACATTACACAGTTAGGCAGCCTCTACAGTGAGACAAAAGCTCTTCACTGGTTTTACAAAGTACGGTTTGTGTGTAGTAAATTATATCCCTCGGCGAAAGGAAAGCATTCCATTCCTTTCTCCACAGCTCAGAGCGTGGGTGGACTGCTCAGGGAGCACATGTCGGCCTTTTTCTTGCATGTTTCCCATTGACCAGAAAGAAGGGAGAAGTCCAGAACAGGTGAAGATTCCAGTGCCAAACCCCGGGAGAAAGAAACACGGGGGAAGGGAAGAAGACAGTGTTCCCTTCTCAAGGTACAAGGGACAGGTCAGAAACCTTGGCTGCCTGGCCTGCAGAGCATTGACGTTCGCTCTCCCTCCCCTGCTCAGCGGGAGCTGCACAAGCCTCGGGGCTGTGCCGTGGGGAGGGAGGCCCCGCCCGTTCCCCCGCGCGGAGAAGGGGCACACACGAGGCCGGTGTCCCCCCTGCCGGGGAAGGGGCACACACAGTGTTCCCTCTCAGGGACAAGGGACACACACGCTGTCCCCCCTGCCGGGGAAGGGGCACATAAGTGTTTCCCCCCCAGGGANGCCGCCCGCCCCGCACCAGCGCGGCCCCGCCTCGCCCGCGGCCCCCCTGCCCTGTGTGTTCACCGGACGGACCCGACTGCGCCTCCTCTGGGTCCTCCCGCTCTGTGGCTTTAATATACATTCCAGGCAATCCTTGAGATTGCGCCTAGTAAACAAGGATATGCCGGATATCAAAAGCACCCATATTTTGCGTACTCCCTCATTTTTAGCAGCAGGAAATGTAAAACGGAATGTATCTGAAGACCAAGAAGCAAAAGTTGCTGAGGTTTAACCTTTCCTACACCAGTACTTCTGCCTAAACTTGCCTAGAGTTGGTACTGACAGAATAGCACTTGCAGTAAGGTATGTACATCAGGAGTGGAAATTTCCATTTCACAGGGTGACGATTTTGTCAGGAAGAAAGTGGCTAAAGATAGAGCCTGCCCCTCTTATGTGATCTTCACTGTAATTTAAAAAGTTGGGACAACCCAAACAATGACCTTCAAAGCCTCTCAGCCTCTGCTAAGATCAGAAAGACATTAGCCTGTATCTTCTGAATGCAAAGCATGTGCTCTAACCAAGGTAAAAACCTTACCAGACAGGACTTTGATTTTATCAGTCCCTACCTGCACAACAGCAAGTATCCAGCACACTTCTAATGTACATCTCTGAATCTGCAGTTCAGCAATATTTTCACCAGAAGGTCACACTGAGAGCTAGAATCCATATTCCATGAAAGGGGTTATAGAGTTATACTTGGCTGCGCACATTGCTTACCAGGAAACTACACTAATTGCTGATTTCCACCTCTTCCTCACTCTCAACAAGCCACAAAAACTTGGTACACTACATTCAATCTTTAGGGCTTAAACAGAAATTACTGGCTTGGCCCTCTTCCTGGCTGAATTAAGTCAACCTTGAACTTTGCAAGATGACTAAATTTATAATGTCAGCAACATTTGTGTTTCCCTATGTCCTCACTTTGTGGCCTGGGCACAGCACTTTGACACAAGCTGCTGACTATTCTCCTTCTTGCTACCTACTCGAGCCCAATCATGTGTAGAAGCCAAAATGAGAACAGAATCAACTCCATGTGCCCACCAGGGGAAAGCTGTCACTTGCATCAGGAGTGCTTGGCTATTTTACACCTAGCAGGAGTATTGGTAATATTCTGAGAAATTAACTTAATCACAACAGCAATAAAACTCTCATCCTAATTTTTCCATAGTAATTATGCCACCTTTTACTCCATTTTCTTGCTGCTATCACCATGCTTATCACAGACAGAAACCTAAACTTGCCTGTTTAAACTCATCTGAAGGGAGCAGACACAATTCTATACCAACAGCTCTTTTTCTGTATCTCTGCCTCCTTGGCCACACAGAGATACATACATAGTCTCACTTTTTTATGGGTTTGAGATTATTTCTGACATTGTAATTTGTATGCAGGAAGAAAATAAATAATCACATATTCAGTTAAATCATGCTGCCCTTTGTGTTTTACATCATGCAGTTACAATAAGGATACACACAGATAGAGAGTTTACAACCACTACTGTAATTATTGCCATCTCACAGCCTTTAAGTGTTCAGCTGACCAGCTACACTGCGTGGTGGCACAATCACATGAGCTTTACCAATACCATGATTTTTCCACAGACCAAACTCTTCACCCACCAAGTGTTAAAGCACACTTCAGATTCAGAGAGGCAGATGTTATGTTCTACCCCCTACCCCTACTTGCCAGAATACCTTTACGGCAGACCACATATTTTGGTAAGCTTATTTACTGCATGTGATTTTCTGGCAAGTTATGGTATATTTAGTCAACCAGACCTGGAACTAATACCTTTGATTTTCCAATTTTCTATGCCATACAACCATATACACCTGAGCTGGAATGCTCTGTTTTCAGTTTTTGAATGAATCTGTACCTTTGCACCAATGCAAAGTGAAACCCCATGGGGTCAGGATGGTGGAAGTAAAGGAGGTAATTTATTTAAGCCTCTACAAACAAGAAGAGAATTATAGTGGGGTCTATCTGGATTAATACACATTTAATTTGCAAGTCTCTGAAACTGTTGTTTTTCTTGTAAAAAAACAGCTTGTTCTGGCCAACATTCTTTAAGAGTCTTTGCCAAGTTATGAACAATGCTTCATCAAAACACAGTATTGTGCAAAGCATGTAAACATACGCCATAAAGGTTATGCTGTTATTCCTTCCAGCCACAGATCATATTGTTTTCATAAAGATACTTGACAAGGAACATCTAATTCAACTAATAGGATTCTTTTGGTTTTGAAATTACATACATACTTTTCAGAGGCATCACCAAAGTTTAATCTCCAGCATGCTGAAAATAATGCACCACAGTTCCCAGAGTGGAAATTTATATGCAGTTAAATTACATATTCAGGGTGAACCCAACAGCAAACAGACTGCTGAGAAAAGAAGTCTCAATCAAGTCAAAAACCAAAACAAGCTACTTAGCCCAAACAAATTCAGAGATAAACTAATCTTCCTACTTGGGGATAACATGGTATTTTGATTATTAAACTTATTTAGTCACATGTGTATGAACATGTAACGGTAACAGAAAAAGAGGGGAGAAGTCTTTAAAAGAGAAGGGAAACAAAAAATAAAATACCAGGATAGAGAGGAGGTGATATGATTAGCCAAAAGCATTCAGCATTTCTACAAGAATAGGAATATTTTTCAACAAACAGACAATAACAAAGTTAATAGGAATAGTGGAAGAAAACTTTGAATAGGAGGTCAACAGTAAAAAAGAACTGAAAAGGCTGAGGCAATTTAGTGAGAAAAAAAGACATGTATATCATATATATAAATAAATGAGCTGCATTTTGGAGTCTGGTAAATTGATAGGAAATTGCTGACCTTGAACTGAAATCTAGCAGAGAATTTAATTCCTTATAGTATTAAGGAATGTGCACAATGTTCTTTGTTCTTCAGCTTTTTGGTATCTATAAGTAGCAGCTTGTACTGCAGTAAAATCAAGCTCAAAAGTCTCTCTACTTAACGGGGCTCAGTTCTCCATGTGGCCTGGGATCATGTGGCAGCGGGTTAGAAGTGGTGGTGTGACCCTGCTGTTGTAGGTGAGGCTGTAGAGGTCATGATGAAAAACTCAACATTTACCAGAATGCTAATTAGTTTTAGATTGTGCAGTTTTGGATAAGCACTGGCTGTGCAGACCACCTCAGGTCCAGCTGGAAGCCGTGAAAGTTTTGTACTTGATTTAGCAGCCTCCAACTCGGCATCCAAAATAAAAAGTCCAAAAAGACTGGAAAATTTTGAAATAGTTGAGATTAATGGCTTGCCAAAAGCCACACGGGAGATCTGGCATCTTAGTGGCTTTACTCAGAAAAGCAAACATGGCAGGTATGAACTTCAGTGGGACTTTATTATTTCAGTGGCACATTTCCTAGATTCAAGTAACATAACAGAAAAGATATGTCTAGGAGCAAACCTATATGCTTTTAAAAATGTTTATTAAGAAGGAAATAATTTTGACCATTCTGAAAACAACCTATGAGACACTCTAAGGTGTTGCTAAATGCAAGAGGTTTTAAAAATTTAACTTCTGCAGTTTTGGATCAAAGCACACTGTTAGTCATCCAATATTAAGGTAATTTATAATGGAATTTGAATACCTAAAACTAGAATTGCAATGGCTTTCACCCCATGCAGAAGGGTTGGCTGCTCTTTCCTGAACTGCACCAAAGTGATACTGCTAGAGGCTGCAGTGAAGATGGGCACAACACAACCTCCAGCAGCTACCACCTGGAACTGGAACACTTACCCTCCTGAAAGTAGCTGGGCAGAACAACTTATGAAGAAACCTCTGGCTGTATTAACACACTGCCAGGCTAAATAGGCATGGGCTAGGAAGGAATTGCTGTTTGCAATACAGGAAACCCCACATCAACATAATTCATACTTGTGACCCAAAACTTAATCCTAAAGAAAAGTAAAATATCACTTGGAGCTATTGTAAACCCTTGGAAGATATTCTTGCCATGAATGCTAATTTCCAGCTCCCAAAGATGAGATATGTCATTAGGATTATGCATAGCAGAGGTTAAGCCACTAGAGAGTTATCTAGTTGCTAAATTTAAAATAGAATTGGATTGTTTTAAATGCAACATTTTGTTTCCAGTCTTGTTCCTCCAAAGTCTGAATTAAGTCTTATTAAATATTTCTCCAGCCTTGTTTGGGACTTGGGACAAAGTGAATCAAGGAGAAACAGAAGGTAACACAAGTTCATAGGAATCCCTGGGGGATCTGTAGCACAAAATACATTTAAGAGATCCAAGGCTTGAATATTTTTTACTTTTGCACAGCATAGGGACATTGCACAGACCAATACAGCTGAGGGAAAAGAATTCCCATAACAAGCCAAAAACAGTACATGTCCTATTAGGAAAACATTTCAGAGTTGAGGGTAAACCCTGAATCATAGGCATTAAACTACATATTTTGCTTAGGCATTAGTCCAGGCAGAGAGATCAGACAGACACAGTATGACACCCTTACTATTTCTTCATCAGTTCATATTACATCTGCTGACAAACAAATGCATAATGCTTAATCGGGGTTTCTGCATGTCCTGTGTTCATGTGCCATGAAACCCTTGGACAAGTATGTAGATTAACCAATGTATTTCATTTGTAATAAGCCATTTCGTTCCCACAAGCTCCATATCCCACAGGGGTTAAATAGTACAGTAATAGAGTTAAAATAGATGCAGAAAAGAACATAAGACTTAAAAATAGATGAGGAATCCAGGAGGCAAAGATACAGGAAGAGGTCTTCAATACAGGCTGCAATGAGCATACGAGGGGCTTTGAAAGAAACCACAAAACTTGAAATCGTTTGCCTCATTTAAGTCAATGTGGGCTTGCCAGTGCTGCTCTATTGAGGCAGCACTTCAGGCAGAGAGAGAAAACTTGGATTTGATCATGAAGTGAATGAAAAAACAGTGTAGTGGGAGACAGTGACAGACACAAACATTTCACTGTTTATGTGGAGTGCAGAGTCTGGTGGCCCTTGAAAGACAGAGATTGGCTTCGAGTCTGCTTTTATGCAAGCAAGTCTGATAGCTTTTACATGAAAGTATTAGAACAAGATATGCTTTTGTTCTGCAGGGACATTACTACCCCACCCAGTCACCTCCCAGCCTTGTGTTTTTAAGGAAAAGCAAGGCTGGAAGAAGCCTCACTGGGTTTAAAACTATGAAAGTTATTAATTCACAAATCTTTAGCCTTAATGCAGCAGTGCAGCAGACTGTTTCAAGGAGTACAGTGCATGCTTAGACACAAAGGCTAACTACGCAGCTGAGTTTGTATATATTTTACAGTGACATTCTTGAGGTTCTCTAACCTAGGATATACAAGTAACTGCACTTAAAAAACCAACAGTGTAACCAGCAGGTACTGCAGCAGCAGTTCCTCAAACACGTATTAGCATGTGTTGACAGTTCTGAAAGGAAGGCTGTTGAGCAGTTATGCTGGGAAATAAACATTGCCTAACCCTGAAGAGTAACCACAAGAACAGAAAAACAAGTGTTACTGCAGCTAGTGTCTGCCTCCCACAGCACTGATCTCTGACTACTGAAATAAAAGTCACCTGAGGATCTAGCTGATATTTAAATAACTTTTTCATATCTATATAAAGTCAGCAGTTCAAAAGTCTGGTAACCACTTCCACCTCATTACTCTCCACCCCTCCAGAAAGTCTAGCAACTAGCAAAACAAAACATGCATTCTCTCAAAAATTTTCTACTAAGTGTATTTACAAGTAATACTGGTATGATCTTAAGAGTCCAGCAAAATTAACTGCTTATTCTAATGTTTGGATTCATGAGCCTGGTAGACACAAACATGTGGCCCAAAATGAACAGCAGCTAGAATCTATTTGGAAAATTCTGATGAAGATCATGGAATTTTGAAACGTTTTCTCAGACGAAACCATCAAGTCTTATATGAGTTAGCATCGTTCACCATTATGATATTACGTTGGAGGATACATGGTTTGGCTTTAGGGGAATGGAGAGGGCCAGAAATCAACAATCTCTTTGCCCTGGTTATTTTTCAAGGGTTGGGATGTTTGTCTTGTCACTTCCATTGTGCTGAATAACCTTGAGAGTCACCCTCCCCGGGAAGAGAAGACTTAGGTGTGAGGCATCTGGAAAGGAACACATCTGCCATACATAGATGAAGGATCAGTGAACCACATGTGGTGATTTTTAAAAAACACTGGACGTAGGGCAAATGTGTGACGTGGCTTCAGAACATTTCTGCTTGAAACTCTCTACTAGAAATAAACAGCAAATGTTGCAATGGAGACGCCCAGAAATTCCTTTCTACCAGAGTATTATGCAAGCTCTTCAGAGGTTAAGCTTTGCTTACCCTCAAACCATGGAATGAGATGGCAGGCCTGAGATTCACTAGCAGATCTAGCTCTTGGCAGTGAAAAAGAAAACATGGCATGGGTTGAGCAGCTCTTCTTTCATTTGTGCCTCTAGATTTCTGAATGCGAAAAGGATCACATCCCAGGTCCTACAACAGTTTAAATTCCAAGCACCTTCTGGCCAAACAAAAGTCTATGGATATGCCATTCCCACCAAGTTTTAAGGGGTCAGATTCACTAAACCCAGCATTGTATTGTAGTATCTGGAATGGAAGAAGGAAGTTTCTGCAGTGGGAAATAAAGTTGTCAAGTACAGCATTCTGTGTACCCCTCTACTCCTGAAAACAGCAGCAGCCTCACACTGCCAGTTTAGCCTTTATTAGGAGGAACAATTTCCACTGCCTATTGCTCATGCACAGATGAGATGCAAACACCATGAGGCAACCAACTCACACACTTCCACCATGCAGTACACAAAAATTATCCAGTGGTGAGGATGATCCTCTGTAATGAGACCAGCTCATGGGAGAAAAACAAATATGCAATAACCCCGTGCTGTACGTTCAAATTTCAGCCAAGAGTAAACTGAAGCAAATGGCAGGAATTATATGTTTGCTGTGAGGCATGAAGCCAGAGCTAGAAGAATTGCCTCTATTCAGTTCTCAGCTGTAGAAACCAGGAGTGGATAAACAATTAGACAATGGGTTTGGTGTACAGTTTCACTGCACTGAGTGAGAATTGGTGGGGATGTATAGACTAGTACTCTTGGAGAACCCATACTTGCACGAGGATGAACTGTAGCATCATTAGTGCTGATCCATGAGAAACAAACAAACCTGGCACAGATTGAAAAGCACTCCTTCCCCAAGCCATGGACACCATTTACTTCAAACGACCAGGAATGCCTGCTACAGTCCTCCAATGGCAGCATTAGACTAAACTGCATGGAGTAGTAAACACAGGGAAAACACATTCCAAAGCCCTTTAATGGGCTTTGGGGCAAGGGTGGGAGTGGCCAAAGGAGATTTCTGTACTTTAAGGCCTTGGCATGTACAGTCTTCATCTAGGCTCAACTGCAATTGTGACTGCCTACTTCATTCACCAATTTTCAGTGGACACTAGCCTTCCTCCAGGTACTGATGGGGATTTTTAAGCATTTTCCATTTCCAGCAATACCCCTCATACGCCTCCAGCAGCCATCCTGGGCCTCTGCAACAGCACTGCTGGGACAGCTGCTGCCCTTCCTGTCACAGCACTTCTGGCTGAGTACTCCTGTTTTATCAAAATGCCAGGACCTGTGCCAAAGATTTTAGTTGCTCCTTAAACAAACCCTCAGCTTCTGGTCCCACACTCCCAGCAGCACATGCTATAAAAGATAACACTCCTTACAGCTGGGGTTTGCAGCACCTCTAGGTTATATTGTATTCTCCAGTAATGGGAAAACACTCTTATATAGGTATCATCTACCTCATAATGTCAGCACTCCCAGAAGAACAAGTTCTGGTTTGAAACTCTATTCTACCAGCAGACAAATGGCAATAATGGATATCCACTGCATGATTTGATCCACCTTCCAGTTACTAAAGTCAGCCTAACTACTTCTTCTCACTGGTGGAGTGTCCTTAAACCTAGATACAGATATTCATATATAGCCCAGAGCTTATTGTTGCTCGCTGAGCAGCACTCACAGAATTTCACACCAGACTTAAAAATTTCCTGAATTTATTGTGTGAGTGGCAATAGGAGACGAGGGAGAAGAATGCAAATACTTTATACAATTAATTCAGTGTTACACGGAGTCAGAGCCATGCATCTGAACATCTGATTCAATTACAGACTTGAAATCAAGAACGTGAAACCTATTTTGCTTGTCTTGTATCCCTCATTAGGTATTTGCTACCTACTGTTACCTGCTCAGGGGACAGAAGGAAAAAGGACTGACCATTAAATACTGCAGTACTCAAACAATAATCTTCCAAATCCTTCACTCTGTGTGCCATTTCCTGCTCCTTAGCTCTTGGCTTTGCTCTGTTGCAGGTACTCTCACGTCTTCATTCAGTTTTTCACTTCTTCAGCCAGAGAGCCCTTCCCCTGCTGAAGTGCCCCCCTGCTGGCTTGTCTGCACTCATCTGACTGCCAGTCACACCTGCTCCTGGTGAAGCATGTCACAGATGACAAGAGCACAACTCCTCATGCCCAAGTGGCCTGAAATGCATTGCACAAAACTGCTGTACTGACTGGGAGCCCCTCTCACAACATCTCATCCTCCTCTCTCTTCTCACTGCATGTGCCACTTGTCAGATCCTGGTAAGAATTGCTTGCTCTCACTTGTAGCACAAGAAAGAAAATGCATCACAACACACAGGTATGAAGTTGATCAGAAATCACAATTCTTGTTTTTATTGTTTCTCTTAAGTCTATGAATCCTATAAAGAATGCGTAAAAATAAAAATCATTCCCTGTAACCCTCTATTAGTCTACAACAGATAACTGACAACCTGAGGGTTTAATCTCAGTGGAAGTTCCAAGATATTATGTCAAAACAGAAGGTAAATACGTAATTACTTAAATTTTTATATACAAAAAAGGAACAAAAGGCCAAATTATGTAGGCCTTGTGCTTTCAGCCTTCCTAAAGGGCAAGGAATGGAGGAACCCAGCCTCAAAGGCTCTGCATTCACCTATGTCTTATTACAGAAAAAAGGACTCAACAGGCTGTCACTACTGAATTTCAGTTTCTACCAACCATATTCAAACCAGCTCAAGACTAGACAACAACCCACACTATTTAGTACAGGAATGCAGCAAGCTTTTACCTAAAGATAGCAAGTTTTGTCCCACACCTCTCACTTCTTTATTCATTTCAACATTTTAATGTTGGTTTCCTAAAACACTGGGGGTGGGGGGTGTATGTGCCATGGCAACAAGCACAACAAATGATTCCTCTTCTGCTGCCCTGAGAAATGATCCTTTTCCCCTCACTGATAGCTACCAGCTAAATTAGGTAATGGGCAGAAGGTTGATAAAAATCGAAGACATTTTTTCCACCTTTCCAAGCCCCTGACTCACCCCTCCTCTCACTGCAGGTAAGCCAAGCACCAGATGCTCTCCCTCCTCTCCCAGCCAAGAGCCTGCTCTGAAAGCAGCAAGCCTTCTTCCACTCCAGCACTCACACAACCAACCTTCACTTGCCTCCTTGGAAAACTAAACCTCTTCTTCCTGCTCCTCTCAACCCAGCTCTTTAGAAGACAAGTGTTTTCCACCATCTTCTCTCCTGTCTGTCTCTCTTAGCACCTGCTGAACTGGGAAACACCTGTGTCTCCTGCTTATTTTAATGGCAAGATCTGTAGCAGGTGGGACTTTCTCCCAGCCCACAACAACAACAACACAGCACTGCACTGCTTCCAACACCAGAAATTCCAGGCTTCCTCGAGGACAAGAGCCCTTGCAGAACTTTTCTTCAGAGCCTGAAATCTCTGTTACCAGAGAATTAAACAGGCAGTCTTAGTTGATGGGTTATTTGTGGATAATCCATGTAACAGATGCAACAGAATGCTAAAACTCCATTGTGCTAATTGTTCCTCTTCTGACTCTGACCCACAGCCCTGGGGTTTGCACCAGCTTGCTGGAAAGGTGCACTGCAAATATTTAATCAGACCTAAATTAAACAGAGTTATGGTGGGAGGGCAAGAGGGGTGTTAAAAAGAAATTGGAGAATTAAAGAAAGGTGTCATGGCAAGCCTATTCATGGTGAGATCCTCCTAACAGTTTCCTCACTGAATGCAAAACTGTTGGACTTCCCTATTCTTAATAGATTCTATAAACTATTCATAGGAAATATTCCTACGAGGTAAATGCAGTCTTCGCTTAAGCAAAATTTACAGTCAAGCTTTCAAAGCTTTCCTGTTCTTGATTATGAGAGCATCTTTATTTACTACATGGAACATGCTAATTAAGAGTGATGTTTTATTGATCAAATCCTCTCCAAGACATCCTCCATAGGCTTTGTCTGTAATTGTGCCATTTACTTACTACAGTGCATTCCATCTCTGGAAATGTACAGGAACAGTGTGTGTGCAGAACACAATGGGCACTTTGTACAGCAGAGCTAATCCTCTGGATTACAAGCAGTGAGCTCCAGGGTTGGGAAAGGCACCCTTGGAACCCTGTATCCTTGCCCCATGGTTCATTCAGATTAAGAATGCTTTTTGTGTTTTTAATTATGTCATTCACTACTTACATAAAGTCCTTCAAGCAATCTCAACAAAAGATGATGTATAGTCCATAACATATATGATGTATCTCCTGAAGAGAGCTTTGAGAAATTTAGAGGTTTTCCAAACCTAGGATAGTGTTTGGACTAAATATCTCAAAGTAACTCTTTGCTGCTGCTATTGCCTTTTACATACCTAGCCTTCTCTGCCCCCTCCTCCTTTGCTTCCTTGTGTTTTCTCCCTATTTGAATTTATTTGCCTTAGTTTTTCTTATTAAACATTTCTGTTCTCTGCATGCTACGTGAGCTGTACTCTTGCAGTGCAGTGTCACCCTGCTTGTGTGACAAATTCTAAGGTCCTATTCAGAAAAACGTTGTTGATTTTGGTAGACCTTAATGACACAATTAGTCAGCCCTCGCTGAATACAGCTGTTTCCAAGACAAGGATACTGGCTGGAGCATAGCTTCAAGGAAAAAAGCCAGACCTGAGAAGTAAAAAGGCCTCACTAGTGGCAGGCAGAAAAGTGGAAAGCAGAGCCCCAATTAAGGTGAGCACCTGGTGGACTCCTTTCTGCCCAAAGGAAACCACAACTCACTTGCCCTTTCACTAAGGGTCAGCTGCTGTTAACTGCCTCATCATGTTTGTTGCTTCCTCATCTGCAGGTTTCTCACCTGGGGAATCCACTAGCCCAAAGAAAATCTGTTGTTCAGAGATGAGCTGGAGAGTCAGCACTGTCTTTGTGCAGCTACTTTGAAATACACAGGCATCTTCTTCACTTCTATGGGTTCTGTGAGCTCCAGCTAGAGGGTGTGTGCTCTGATTCACAGTTCTTTAACACACACATTAACACTTTTCACCCAACCAATGACATCAAGTGTATTATTTAATATTTTCACCATATAATCAGTAAAGCATTTCCATATGTTATTAAGTGTCATCACATTCCAATGTGAACTGCCTGTATGGGATTATTTCCGAAAGGTATTGCAAGTTACAACACTGAAACACGAAGAAGGAAAATAAAATTTATCTTACTTATTAAATGAAGGTTTATAATTTACAAACAAGTGCTGTCATGGTACTGTACTAATTACTGCAACAAGTAATTATGCCTGCATCCTTATTTTGTCTGTACAAGATTTCTGCTGCAAGCCTCAGCTTTCACAGTACAGCTGAAAAACTAGACAGTTATGGGGAAAGGACACAAACACGTCCAAAGTGACTGAATGAGATTATATAATGATGTTATTTCTCTTATTCTGAGACACAGCATGGCAGTTCTGCACTACAGAATAAATACACTGTTATCAGAAAGGCCCAGTTGGTTCCCCAAAAAGCATTCCACTCACTGAAGACGTTTATTATGAATTTTTTAATATTTAGGTTTCTTGGAAAATGCATGACATCACGTCCCTCACTCACTGTGCTTTGTTCAGCACTTATGCTATGCAAAAATCATCAAAAACTGTTAAACAGTGAGCCCTACCCCGTGGCGTTTTGCTGTCACCACTGTGGGACAAGCAGTCCCTTGTTCTGGGCTGTTGTTGACCACAGTCATGGTTCAGATGAGCCCTGACGTGCTCAGCTGGACAGAAGAGCACTGGCAGCTGTGGGACAAACACACAAAATTAGCCAGCACCTGCCATGCACAGCACTCACAAGCCTCATTCAGAACATTAAGCCATCCCCTGATAGATAAGGAGGTTACTAAAGACAGAGTAACTGCACTGGAGAGAACACTACAAATTAGACAAGCAAGTGTTGCATTGCTTTGATATCATTGGTGAAGCACAGCATATCCCAGAAATGAAATGCAATGTTACTAAGGGGAAATCTGTTCCTCACAGGTACAGGCAGATCTAACTGCACAGGTGCTGTGGCTTCTGCTGCAGGTGTTCGGCAGGGGAAGAAGACAAGAGAGGGTCTGAGAACAGCTACTCACAGATTGCACCAAAAAGCTAAGGTGTTTCTGTTATACAGACCACTAAACCTTTCATTCCTTGCAGCTCCAGCAGGGATCCTAAGTTCTTTGTCCACTTGAAGTACACAGGTAAGGCTTTGCCCTAAATCCAAATTACTACCAGCATGTACCCTGCTGAATGTCACTGAACTCATCCTCTTACTGAACAAGGTTTTTCTTTTTTTTTTAAATACACAAACCACCAAAAAGGAAATGAATCTTCTCAGGCAGGCAATGAATATTCCCACTGTAGAATGCATTGAACCACTTAACTGCATAGAACACAAGCCCATTGCCTAGCAGACCTAGCCAGACCACATTTTCCACTACATCTTTATTTTGCAAATAGCTGAATGCACAAAACAAAAGTCAGTTTCATTCCCCAAGTAAATAATCTGGGCTAAGAGTAAATCAACCAATGCATTTGGAAAACTATCAGTCTGTATTCCAAACACATTCCAGTTTGTGTTATTTGAGCCCTTCTATGTTTGTTTTCCTTGAATCTGAGTGAATGCATTCGATTCTGGTGAATGATAAGTCCTCTGAAGAGCTAACTAAGTCCACATTTATTTTTTCAACACTTACTCAAAGTAAATTCTGGATTACATAATTACTCTGAAGCAATAAAAAGATGCATTGGAAATCCATGTTGCCAGTCCTCTCCTATGGCAGTTATACTCAGGAAACGGAACTACTGCATGAATTGGGAAACTAACCAATGGTAAATTTTCAGTCACCTGTCTGCAAAGCATCTGCATACCTAGAATTCCTTAGGACAATGTGTAAATAGTGCTAAACAGCAAACCATGTTTGTGATATATCCACAGGCAGCTCAACAATAAGAAAACAGTTCTGTAGGCAGATGAATTGAAAAACCTATTTCCTAGGCTAATCAGCATTGGATAACTTATGTCTGAAAAGGGGAAAATTCTGCTGCAGCTTCCCATCACAGATGGGACCTGTCCTCTAGCCACTTACCTCTTTTCAAAGGACATCTATGACATTACTTGTTTTCACCACTTGAACTCACAGAACAAGATGAAAATGCATTGCGTAGAAAACAGACATGGAATTGAGTAAGCCTGGCTTCCATAAAAAAAATCTTATAATAACCAATGAACCAACTAAGAGGAAGTAGGACCATGCAAAGGAGACTCCAGAAATTTGGCTCTGGATTTTTATGTTTTTCCTTGAGCAAAATTTATGTGGTGACTGCACTGGTTCCTCTGTAGTCTAATAATGTCCAGATTTTATTTCTTTTAATTTGAAAACATATGCTTGAATAGTTGTTGCTAAGTCTGAAGTGTTACAGGCAGGGTACCTTTGATTTCAGCCATATAAAAACCAGGATTGTACACTAAGGACTCTGAAGAGTTACAAAAACTGCAGTAACAATCTCACCAGTCATTTAAGGAACGACAGGAAGAAGTTTTTAGAGCTCACCTTTACTGCAGCCATTTGCACCCAGAAGCTATTTGGTAAATATGACTTTGCAGAAAGATGGCCTATTGTCCTCCTCAAACGTGGGATGATCAGCTTGAATTACAAATGTTAGAAATTCAGGATAACTCCTAGGGAAAACGATTACTGTGAAAAATCACTCCTGATCCTGAAAAAGCCTATTTAAGTTTGAGCTAGTGAAATAATTACTGATATGGTAAGCCCTTCCTGAAGGACACAAGGTGATTTCATATGTCTACAGTATGTGGATCAGTGTGCAAGTCATAGAATTACAGAATCATCTAGGCTGGAAAAGACCTTTAAGATCATCCACTCTGGTCTTTAACCCAGCACTGTCAAGCCCACCATTTAATCATGTCCCTAAGTGCCATATCAACACATCTTTTAAATTCCTCTAGAGGTGGTGACTTAAACATTTCCCTGGGCAGCCTGTTCCAATGTCTAATAACCCTTTCAGTGAAGAAATTTTTCCTAATATCCAGTCTGAACCTGCCCTAGTGTAACTTGAGGCCATTTCCTCTAGTTCTCTCACTTGTTATTTGGGAGGCTGACACCTGGCTACACTCTTCTTTCAGGGAGTTGTAGAGGGCAATAGGGTGACCCCGGGCCTCCTTCTCCCCAGGTGGGAAACTAAACACCCCCAGCTCCCTCAGCTGCGCCTCATCAGACTTGTGCTCCAGGCCCTTCCTCAGCTCTGTTGCCCTTCTCTGGACTCACTCTAGCACCTCAAGGTCCTTCTTTTAGCAAGGGCCCCAAACTGGACACAATACTCGAGGTGCAGCAGTGCAGCCTCACCAGTGCTGACTGAAGGGCACAGTACACTGTACTCAGGTAATGCATTCTGGGAAAGAAACATTTCCTGAGCTCAAAGGGAATTACTCTCATGTAGTTCGATCTAGCACACAGGCCTGCTTCAGAACAAATTTTCAGGAAGTAAACTAAACTACTCTTAGCTTAAAAGGGAGAAATCACCAGCCAGAATTTACAAAATGGATGTCGAAGGTCTCTAAAACTACACTAAAGGAGCCCAATTTTCAAAATGTCTTTGAGTCCAATGCTCTCAGAAATGGAGAACACTGACATGGCTTTGCAGGGACATACTGGACAATGGGGAAACTTGTGGGCCAGCTCCCAGAGTGCCAGCTGGTATAGCTCATGCTTCTGTGTCATATGACATGACCAGCTTTCCCCCTTTGCCTGGCTTTCCTGGATATATCTCTTAAGTTTCTTTATAGCGCTTAGTCATATGAGTGATCATTTCTGTACTTCACTCTACAAACTGAGCCTTTTTTTGTCGTTTGATGACACATTTCTGCAACTGTCCTCTGCTATAAAGATATGCTCTATCTTCTGCATCAGGAACTGACTCAGGAGAGAACATACTGTCATGTTAAATGATGTCACTGTCACCTAGTGTTTCAGTGTTCCTGAAAACAAACCCAAGAGAACTCTCTGAAGTCTGTCTGCATATGACACATAGCATCTAAATTGCATGTCTAGCACTTGATCCATTTATTGGCATAAACTACGCTAGTAAAAAGTATTTGCTTTTAGGGTGTCAGACCTGAGCCCTGTGCCTGGGCATTTCTGAAAATGCAAGGATCAGATTCTCAACCAAAACACAAAGGTATCCCAGTTCTCATTCTACAAGAAAGTCGCTTGGTTGGACTTCAGAGTGCCTTTTTCTACTTTATATTACCTTCCCACATGGATTAAGAGTGGGCATCTATGAATTATTATGGGGTAATTCATCCTATCCCCATCAAAGTATCTGGATTTTTGGCATCTGTAGGACTGATAGTCAGGTGTCAGTATGTGGGTCTCAAGGTTATTGTAAAGATGAAGCCATAACCCTGCTGTCATGAAAGTGAAAGATGCCAGAACAGTAGAGCAGGAGACATAGTCCAGATGCAGGTCTTGTGCTGATAGTGGATACAGTGCAAACATGGGCAGTATACAAGAAGAGGAGGAGAGAAAAGCAAACCACTGCTTCATAAACAGTTTCTATTCATAAGGAATCGTACAAACACTGCATTTAAGAGACTACACATGTTAAATACATAGGAGACAACGAATCACAGAGTTTACAGTAATAAGGCAGTGAGGCAGTGTGTGTTCACAGATGAGAAAGGCTGGCTTAGCTTCTCAGGCCCTGTTTCTGGGAGCAGGATTATCTGCTGGCTAAATCTCCTTTGCAGAAGAGGCAATAAAATTCTTGGCTGTAGAAGAACTGACAGTGGTTCCAAAAGCAAAAAAACAAAATACAAAAAAAAACACCAAAGAACAAACTCAGGCAAATTTCCCATTGCTGCCAAGAAATCCACAGCAGAGCAGGAGTCATCAAAAGATGTGGGTTGGAACAGAGCACCAGGACACTGCCCAGGGGAGGTAGAACCAGGAAAAGAGACCGGTTTTCATAGAGAGGATACAGCAGTAGGAAACTAAGTCCTGTAACAGGTGCTCCCTCATTCTTCCCACAGAGGGATGAGGGAGAGAACTGGAAAGGCAAAAGTGAGAAAACTTGTGTGTCGAGATAAAGACAGTTTAATCAAGAGAGGGGGAAACAAAAAAACCAAAACCAAACAAAACAAAACAACAAGAAAAGAAAAACAAATTATATAAAAGCAGTCACTTAACACCAGCCATACCAATACCAGCCAGTTCCCAAGCAATGGCAATCCCTGGAAAACTCACCCCAGCCTCATTGCTGACCATGATGTTGTAGAGTTTGGAATACGCCTTTGGTCACCTGGGGTCAGCTGTCCTGGCTGTGTCCCCTCCCAGCCTCTTGCCCACCCCCAGCCCCCTCACTGTAGGGGCAGAGTGGGAAATGGAGAAAGCCTGGACACTGTGTAAGCTCTGCTCAGCAGTAGCTAAAACATCTGTGTGATATCAACACTGTTTGGGGACAAATCCACAGCACAGCACTGCACAGCTGCTGTGAAGTAAATATACCCCATCTCAGGCAAACCCAGTACACGGACCCACTCACATCCAGTTAAAGCTGACTGAGCCTTGTCAACAGCCACTACCCCATGTTCAGCTTCCAGCTGCACTCGAGTAATGGTTTCCAGAGGAGTGCAGTTCAGGCTTGGGTGCCTCTCTCACTTTAATGAATCAGTAAGAGACAGATTCACTTATTTTACACAAAACTCAGGGAGCTGACTTGCATGGCTTACACAGAGGGCTGTGTGGATGGATGGACAGACCACATACCTGAGCTAGTGACCTAGATGCAGACTAAAGACAGGAATAAAAGGAAGTTTTACCGCACAAAGACCAGTGAAGCTGAAATCTGTGCTGATAAATCTTTTTAAAAAGGATACCCATTTTAAAACTCTGTTTCTGCCACAGACCTGGGTAACACTCTTGAAGTTGGACACACTGCAAACTCTGCTGGATTTGGTTTTTGCTGAATGGTAAGGCACTCCTATCCTGGGGAACAAATTTTGCAGAGGTGGGATCTCCTAGACCCATCGACATTCAGACTCTTGAAATGGGTCAAAGTCTCCCAGTTAAGTGGACATTTTGGGTTAATAGTTTATTCCTTCACCTTAGGGAAAGCAAATATATAGATCTCATGAGCCTGCTGAAAACCAGTTACTTGTACTTTACATATCACAAGTTACAGGTTCATATAGAGACAATAACCACCCACATGCACTTGCCCAATTTTTCAGCAACTACACAACTCAAACATCAGAGGTCTCTGAGCAATCTAGTTCAGCATCATTCAGTCTCTGACTCTCTCTCTTTAGCTGACCTTTGAATCAAGCAGCAACAAAACAGATTTCTCTCCTTCCCCCATGCCTTATCTTTCCTCCATCAGCAGTATGCTGATGTTCTCCTTACAAGAAAAAGGCTAAGCAGAGGTGCTTTTATGTATAATTTGCAGCTACTTTGCTAAGCTCTCATCAGCCTCATCATGTAATCACCTCTCTTGAATCTCCATTACAGTCTCACCTTTATGTCCAGATTCAAGTTATAAATAATGTTTTGCCATGGAAAGCAGCCATTTTCTTACTCGTGCAAGTTCTACTGGGATGCACAGCTACCCAGAAATACACAGTATTTCACACCTCATGATGCTGTCTGAAAGAATTTCTTTTGTTCTTTGCAGTGGCTCAACTGAGAGGCAGAAGAAATACTGACAGAACTCCCTATCCCAAATTCAGTTTGCAGTCTCACACAAACATACCAACTACCCAACAGCAAGCATTATTTATCAATTGTACCCAAACATATTATCTTTTTGTAATGATTCTGCAAATATAAAATGCTGATTTTTGAGCATTGACTACTCCAGTAGGCTTAACATATTACTCATCTGACATATTATAACATATGCTTCAGAAAGCATATTGCAAAAATACCCAGCTTTTTTTGCAATATTTTGCAGTGTTTTCACCTGTGAGTCACTGCTGAACGTGAATGAATGTTATGCAACTTTTACTGAATAAGCTATTGGATCAATTCACTCCTCTGAGCACTTCCTGATGACATGTCGGTATTTTCTGTGCTTTTTGAATGAAAAGAAGCTTAGCAAAAGTGACAACATGCAATATTCACACATAGCAAAAAGCACAGAGAAGTTAAGAAACAGAAATAATAAATAGGTAAATCATAAAAGACCAAAACCAACAGTGAAATGAGTTAAACCGAGCTCAAAGTAATGATTCTGTGGATCAAATCCAGTGGAAGTGATTATGCTCAATAGATGGCTTCTAACTTCATCACTTTCTGCTTCATAGCTGGCAAAACCTGACAGAAGCCTGGTTACAGAGTGAAAATAGAGGAAGTAACTATGTTATATTTTACCTTCCCATGTTTGCTGTACCTTAACCTGAACACTCTCCTCTTCTTTGGTAAGCTTTATTCAACTTGACGTTGCATTTTAAAGAAGTTATTTTCTTTTTCTGACACAATTCCTCACAAATATATAGCAGGCACAGAACTGCATGTCATCCTTTCAAGTTCTACAATTTTCTTATGGCAGGAAAGTTACAATTCCCAAATTTCTTAAGTTTTTACACCAACAGTTAGAAAGCCCTTTACTAGTGCAGCTTATTATGATTGGATATTTCAGAATCACTAGCCATCAGACATAACTCCTTCACTTGGAAGTTTTTTCATAGTGTGTTACAGACCACTGACCTATAGCTTGGCTCCCAATGAATTGCTCTTTTGTAATGTAGGATGAACAGCAACCTTATGGAAATTAGGAGAAAGATAAAAGGAAGATAACAGCAAAATTAAAGGAAATTAACAGCAAAAATCCTGGATGTTTACTTGTGGGTCACCAGTTCAGAGGTCTGAACACAGCAGAAAAGCAGGCCTGTATCTGGAAATGAACCAAGACACGCTTGTGCCTCAGCTGCAGAGGTCAGGCACATCATGGAACAGGCCTGCTTGGTGTATTCAGTGATGTTGATAATGTGCAGCTTTTCACAATGACCAGCTGATCATTGTTGCAAGAAACAGCACTAGCACCTTGAAGACCTCTTTCCCTGCTTCGTGGCTGAAAGAAACTAGAGAAATAGTCCTCTACAGCCTCATACATGGTATTTCTTTGATCACAGATGTCTCAGAGGTTGTCTGTAAAAAAGAATGCCAAGAGCAAAGCAATGGCAGGTGTCTTCTGTGATCTGCTGAGCACTCAATGTCTGACAGCTGAAGCAGAAACTGAATTTCAGCTAACAAAATTTCAGTTTGCTGTTCACAAAGGAATGCTTGACTTCTGCCTCTGGCTTTCCAGCGTGGAAGGGGCAGTGCCCAAAAGCCACAGAACCTTATAAGCACGGAAGGCACCCCACAACCCACAGTGAGTGTTGCCACTTAGAAATCCACATACGCTATTTGCACACACAGTGGCTTTGATGATCTGTGGATGGTGTCATTGTGTCCTCTCGAGAAATCCATTAAAATGGATTCCGTTTGCATACAATATCATTGGTGCTCACTTCTAAGGTCTAAACTATCATGTCATGCTTTGTGGCAGAAGAGGACTAAGCACTGAACAACAAACGTGCTTCCTCTTGTTTCTCATCTTTCTGCATTTTCCACAAAGATACAACATTACCCAGTAAATACCAATCCACTCAAACCAGTGGGAAAGAGCTCAGCTGGGACTCTCCATTTCCCTGCCCTTACACTGCCATACTGGTCACTTCAGTCTCCTACTGCTGAAATGAACAGCTGAAAATAAAATAAACCTTTCAATCCCTGCTCAATGCAAGAATGTGTTTACATGTATATTAAACTCTTCCATAGCACACACAATAGCACAAACCGATGTAGTACACACCAGAGAATATAATTTCTTTGGTGTCCCATGTTTTAAAGGTATCAAAGTGCTTCTTAAATGTGAGATTTTTTTTCTTTCAGACTTTATTTTCCTAGTTATTCTTTTATCATGTCAGTCTTTTATCATATCATATCTTTTATCTTTTACCATGTCAATACTGTCTGCCATTTTGTGTGCAATCATTAGTTACAATAGCACAATGGGCAATATTCTGGCATTTTGGTTTCCTGTCACAGGCAGTCCAGGAAGCCCAGTGACACACCACACTGCTGTTACTAGAGCTTACAGTGCTTTCTCAGCCCTCCAAAACTCCTTGCTGCGTTTCTGAAATGTCAAAGTTGCTGACTGCTGACTCACAGGTAAAAATGGCTTCCTGACTTTTTTAATATTCAAGCCTTATCTCCAGTTTTTGCAAAAGCATTGCAAAATATAAGCCACTAAACTTTTTTTTTCCAAAGCTTTAACAGCTGGAGACTTATTAGTGATGTTGATATGAATTCAAGCAATTACTTGATGTAACACAGTGATTTGTCCAAATTAAAATGAGCTAAAGGGATTCTGAAGAGGAGGCTAGACATCTGATACTCACTCTTTTATTAAGACACCTGGACCATGGTGAAGACAATACTGTGCAAACATTCAGTGGAGAGTGCAGCTCCCTTCTGGCAGGAGCCTGTCCATTGCCTCCCTCTCTTCCTATCTTCTGCAGTTCTGATTATTAACCTGATACCAACAAAAGAGAGAGTGTTAGGCAAGCTTATCTTTGAGAGACCTGCAGGCCACAGGCTTTATAATTCTGTCCCTTTTGATTCCCTTTTCTTTCCAGAGTCCCCCTCAAACCATGAAACCACTAAGGAAGAACCACAGGAAAGCATCAGTACAGACTGATAAATTCTGTCAAAGTATAGGATTGTGGCTACAAGTACTGCAACAATGCAGGCAGAGACATCTGCCTTTCACTCTGTTTCCTTTCTTCCTTGCTTCTTCAGTTTTATTGGAAAAGGGACTATTTAAACAGACAAAATAAAATGAAACTACATCTTTTCATCTTACAGATGCTTCGTAGGAACTGAATCAGGGCGAGTGGCTACATGGCCTTTTCCTGTTCTCCTAAAGAGCTTCCTGAGATGATACAAAATCATGTTACTTCCCTGATGTCCACAGAACTCCTGTGGTTTACACTTTTTGTATCTCACTAACTAAAGCAGAAGGGTATGAAAAGAGAAAAGAATACTGAGCAAACTCATGCAGGAAAAGTGCCAATGAATTATCTGCTGCTATAAAACTGCATGTTTAGATATTATCATGTTCTTCAAAACAGTAAACTAATTTCTCTCAGAATAAATTCCTCATATCTCCCACTCATAAAACTCTTCCTTCAGATTGCCCAATTTTGCATGTTGCAGTCTTCCACTATTATTTGGTTTACAGCAACCATTTAATCAGAATAACAGTTTTCACACCAGTTATAAAAAATGTTGCTAGACCTCAATTTTTTTCTTTATTTTGGCCATGCCATTAGTCTGGCATTTGTACAAGGATTTTGTTCTATTCTGTTTAAAGTTCTTGTTAACAGAGTCCATAAAACTATTTTCATTTCACAAAGCATTTTAGAGCTTCTTATTCCTGTAAATTAAAACAATGAGCTATTTTGGGAAGGGCAAAACAGTGGATTCCACGTAAAATTATTCTGCTGCTATGTACTTGTAGCTAAACAAAACTCTAAATTATGTAATATAAAACAATAAATATTAAAAATCTCTGCCAAAAAAACCCAGGCTGTATTTCTTGAGTAGATAGAAAAGTAGTGCCATAACAGAGGGGAAAATTTCACCCTCAGTCTGTGGGAGAAATGCCTGCAGGTAAGAACACATCAACAATATAATCAAATAAAGAAAATTAAATAAGGAGGTAGGATGTATTTTTATTACCTTTTTTGTAATTTCAGTTTCAAAATTCACCTCTTTTGGTGAGAACAAGTCAGGTGTAAGATGTTCAACAGAGATTAATTTAAGATTTACTGTGTACATACAGAAATCCATTTTTCCAGTTAATCAAAAAAATAACATAAATAAGTAACAATGAACAAACAGGCAAGTAAATATATATAAGAAAGAGTTGATAAATAAGCACAGTATTTTGTCTATTGATTTTCCATAAACTGTTTTTGTTCTATGGATTTTGTGTAATGACTGAAATTCCTTGCAAAGCAGACAGACCCCGTACCCGTGGTACTTGCTGGGAGGTTATTTGCTACTCTTAGTTCATGCAGCTGCATTTGAGATTTGCAGTCCTGCATTAAAGCCAAGGCTGGTCCACTGGGCAGGTGGAATTATGTCCAGGTGACAAATACACTTACTACACACGCTGCTCTTGAACAAGCAGCGACAGTGACTTTCAAACTAACTGTGGGCAAGGCAAGAAAATTTTTTTTACCTCAAGTGAGCTATTAGTCAGAGGTGCATTTTTGTTCATAATTATGATTTAAAAGAGGGTAATACATGAACCCTAACTGGACTACATAAACATCTGCCAAATATCATAAACTTCTCTTTTGCATATAAAAGCCTTTCTATTGTAAGTAACCTTCACAACATTGCTCTTTCCCAAATGAAGAAGGAAGCTCACAGGGTTCATCCAACCAAAGAAAGGAGCAAGTTCTCATCCAAGCAAACCTCCTCCCCTAAGTCGTCACCCCTGCCCTGAACCCCACCGTGCCACATTCCCAGCCCGGTGCTAACACAAGATCTCAGTGCAAAGCGGCAAACGACGGGAGACGCCACCGACCATGGGAAGATTGGTTACGGCCACTGGTTTTACATGAAAGCCACTCCTACACAACAGCAGCTGCTACAGGCCAAGGCTTGAAACAGATCATTTGAAAAAGAAAGTCCGCCCCTCTCCCGGCCATTACCCGCTCACAGCCGCCTCTGCCATCGGGCCCGGCTGTGCACACGACGCTGCGCCGGTCTCCGCTGGCCAGAGATCCCCGGAACGTGGTGAGCCGAATCCTGCCCGCTCACGCCATGAACACAGAACATAAGCAGCAGCAAATTGTCACCCACAGAACCCCCCGGCCACACAGACACCACCGTGGGCACTGTGCCCGCCGCCACCTGCCTGAGGGACGCCTCGCACGGCATGTAAGGGCCTGCGCCATTGGCCAGCACTCGCCGAGAGGCGCCCGAGCGGGCCGGGATAGCCAATCACAGTTCTCGTCTCTGCCGAGGGGATCTCCCCTCACGCCGGGCAGGTGGTGTGGGCCGCGCTAAGCGCTGGAATTCCCAAGATCTGCCCCGTTCCCTGTCGGCTCTGGCAGCGCCTCTGCCCCGGCCGGGGACAGGCCACACCGGCCCCTCGGACTCCGGAGAAGCCACTGCGGGAAAGAGCGCGCCCAGAACAGAGCGCGACGGGGTGAGAGAGCGTCGAGGGGAAGCGGTCGGAAAGGGGCTCAGCAGCGCTGAGGAGGCTGCGTGGGCTGAGGGCACAGAGATACCAGGGGGCTTCTGGAACCCCCATCAGTGCTGGGGCAAAGCCTGCTGGTGGTTGGCAACCAGCATAGTCCAAGTCTCCCTTTTACTGTACATTTTCTGATAATTGTCCTTGATCGTGGACTTAAGACTGAGAACTTGTGCCTAGTTATTGCCCTTTCCTCATTTCCCTGAAAACGGCCTCTGTTTCCTCTCAAACTGAAAGAGCTGCAGGGTTTCTTCTCTGAATCTACTACTGAAGGACCGCCAGCCAGGTAGGTCTACTTAAGCAATTCTTCTTTCTTAAGAAGGAGGTTGAGCTTGAGCACAACTAAAATTTCTTATAAAAATGTTTCCCACAGAATTCCTTTTTCATTTAATGGGTAAGTCCCAAACTCAACCTTTTTATTTGGAAATGTGTTAACATTTCCTGTAGATCTGCTCAACAGAACAAAAGGTGTGGTACGGTATGTCTGCATCAAAACGATCTGTCTCGATTCAGCATTAAACCACATCCTCCTGCACTGGTTGTGCCTTATTTCTCTCTTTGCTACAGAGACAGCACCACAGGCTGCCCTGTTCTGAGCAGACTACCCATGAGCCTGGCCCTGAGGGGCAGTGCTGCATGGCACCATAAATTCCATTTTTTCACAAAGCACAGTGGTAGCATAAGCAGACTTTACTCCTGAATGTGGTATTTTCTCATGTACACACCCAACTTTTTGCTCAACCTAACACCAAAACTGTGTGGGTTTCTGGAACAGATGTTCACTTCCTCTCACGCCCCCTCAAACGCCACAAAACTTTTCCTCCAGAAAGAAGGGCTTCCAAAGCAACCCTCATCATCTCTGTCTCAGAGAAAAAAAAGGTAATGGGTATCATGAGTGCTTTCAGATCTCCATTCAGATGCATTTCTTTACTTCTACTCGGTAGGTTAATCACACATACAACTCTCTCGTTGATTCAGGCATTAATCTCTATAAAACTGGCCGAGCCGTATCTTTTACAAGCAGCGAATAATAATGCACGTTATTTGCATTTGTACTTTTAAATAATTCAGAGGCTGCAGAGTGCTAGAGTTTGGACAGGACGGTGATTTCGAGTGTGTTCGCTGGCAGTCAGTTAAACCTGTCACAACCCATTAAAATCCACACCCGGGCTCCATCTGTGTAGCTGCGGACCAACCCGTGCAGCCTCGCCCCTTCCTCTCACTTGTATCAGTTCCAACTTCACAGCGTTTTAATCTTGCAGCAGTTCAGCGCCTGCTAAATCGTCCCTTGCAGTGCAGCTCTAATACGGATGTTGTCGAATCGCTCGCGTCCGTCAGAGGGTGCGGGAGATGAGGGAGCCAAAGTCCCGGGAGCGCCCCGGCCGCGCCCGGGGTCGGCGGAGGGGTCCGCGCGCGCCGCCCT
>VZRX01007797.1:0-19786 GCA_013398075.1 Notiomystis cincta | reverse complement strand
CCACGCCCCGCGGGGTCCGGGCGGCTCCGGGCAGCGATAACGGGGAGCGCCGGGTCCGCTGTCACAGCGCGATGGGAGGGCTGCGAGACCGCATCGCCAGCCCATTGCCTTCTTGAGGAAACGGCAGTAATCCATACTCCGAGCAACAAGCTGCCAGTGCCAGGATCTATCTGCTGTTCTTTTCCATTGGACCGCCAACGCTTTTTCGATTTAGTGACGAGCTGGGTGTGATCGTCACGAACAAAGTGTGGGTTTGATGGCTGCTAAATCAGCCTTTACTCCTACAAACCGATCCTAAGAAATAAGGGAGGGAAAAGTCTACTTGTGTCATCTTTTTAAAAAGGGAAATAGCGCTGTTGGGTTGTTGTTTTTTTTTTTTTTTTTTTTTTTTTTTTTTTTTTTTTTTTGTCTTCGTCTGTTTGGATTTCTTTTTAAACTTACGAAAAATGGCAACAGCAGCATATGTGGATCATTTTGCAGCAGAGTGCCTTGTTTCTATGTCAAGTCGTGCTGTTATCCATAGTCCCAAAGGGGAGCCTGATCCCCAGCCCGATGCAGCAATACTTCCTTCATCCAATGAAGAAGATAGCCGGGAAGTCAGAGAAACCGGGAAAGACAATGGATCATCATTACTTGTGGTAGCTAGCATTTTAGCAGATCTGAACCAGCATGTCCCAAACTCACCTGCTCTAAGGATGGAAAAAAACGAGACGCTTGATATAACAGAACAAATACACATTTCTATTGCTCCTAAGGAGTTTGAGGAAGAAAGTCTGTCTTCAGCTGGTAAGCGTGGAGGAGAAAGAGCAGCCACACCTACTAGCCTGGCTGCAGTAACTGAGCCAAGCCCCAGACAAAAGAACAAACGCATTAGAAGCTGGACTGACCCTGGATCACCCCAGAAAAAGCACAAATGCCACTATGTGGGGTGTGAAAAAGTTTATGGCAAATCTTCCCATCTTAAAGCTCATCTAAGGACCCACACAGGTTAGTTACAATCCAGCCAGAGATTTATTTGTTACAGCTTGGTAATTAAAATGAAAAACAAAACCAAACAAACTTTTATTTGGCCACTGTTACGGTTTCACCTCTTGGAACTCAAGCTCAGGAAAACCAAACAACAACAACAAAAAAAAAACCCTCTGGGAATAAACTCTTCCTGGGCATAGATTCAAAGCTAATGTTGCCCTTTTTTATTAATGTCACAGGGAACAGCATGTGGGTCATCTGTATGGATTGTACCAAGCTGTAATTTTTAGCTGCTGGCCTTCTTGTTCTGTGTGTCTTCTTCTCCCTTTCCAGCACTTCTTACCTCCCCATCTTTCCTACTCCGTGCTCCAGTCCCTCTCTTTATACCAGTTTATCACTTCCCATGCAAGTATCAAAACTCTTGATATTTTAAATTAAATGTTCTAGAGGCACCTACATGGCTGTGTATCTGTTTCTTTCTTTAGCAGACACTTTGTGAAAGCTAGAGTAAGCAGAAGGTAGATGAGAGGCTGAACGTGAGTCACAAGGAGACACCATGAGTGAGGAGAGAGGGGGATAATGGGCAGTGTCTAAAACGCTTTTGGCAGCTGGGTAAAACTGAATTCAAAAGAAAAAAAAACACTTGAATGCAACCAGTAACTTGTACTCATCAGTGTTCAGTGCTTCTTGGTGAAGACTGAGCACTTTTTTGTTGCTACTTTAATTTACGAGACACACCCACAGAAAAAGTGGGAGTCTTGCAAGCGTTGAGAAAGTTGCACTGAAAGTATTAGGAAGGCCATCTTGAAATAGGCCCCATGACTTGCCACACCTCATGCCTCTGCCTGGTGCTGGGAAACAGGATGGCTTCCAGTCAGACAGGGGACACCAAAAACTGAGACCAATCTCTGCTGAAGGCACCAATCATAGCACATGTGTCGAGGCACCACATTGCCTAGAGAAGACTTGAGCAAGATGTTCCACTGAATAATTTCAGATGGCAAATTAGTTTACTAAGATGCATGGTCAGTTCTCTTATAAAGAGCAGTAAGAAAGAGATCCTCAGAACTAAACATGACATAACTCCTGAGCAGTTTTAGCTCTGAGGTGTCAGCCTCACCCATGCTGGCCCTGCTTTCAGTGTGCCTTTAGGTTTTCCTGTTGCCTTCCTGAGATAAAGTAAGAGCCACTCTAATTTGACGGTATGCTTTGCTCTCCGTGGGAGAGAAGAAAGCCCCATCAAATTTGAGCATATGGATGGACAATTCCCTGTGGCACACAGCCAAAGGAACAGCGTGTTCCTGGCACCCCAGGCAGCCTGTCCTGCTTTGCACTGTGTAACTGCTTTTTGCCGCCTTGGGAGCTATACAGAAAAGGTGTTTCCACTTGGCTTGCAGGGAATTGTCTCCATTAATTTTCAGTTCTTTTGCATTCTTATTGCTGGCATTTACCATTGTCTTGAAAGTGAAAGATAAATTTAGCAACGTTTCTGGGTTCTCAAACCAACCAGAGACCAAGAAGGGGAACTCCAGCCCCTGATAAAGAGAGGAGGGCTTGGCATGCCCGCCTTGCGGGGAGAGGAGGGAGGGCAGGGCCGGCGGGGAGTGTCGCTCCAGGCTGCCGGCAGAGCGGAGTCATTCGGGGACGCTGGCTCGCCTCCAAGTGCTCTTTATTTCCTCTTTTCTCTTTTTTTTTTTTTTTAACTCTTCATTTCCTGTATTTTTTCCAGGACTGTAGGGCTCAATTGGTTATTGCTGTAGCTAATGGCAATAAGAGAGCACGTGTGTGTGTCTGAGAGCTAAAGGAAAAGCAGGGAAGGGACTGTTTGTGCCCAGGGAGTGGCAGGACCCTCGGGGACTGCAGCTTCTTTGTTTTCTTTCGTCTCCAGTGTCTGTGTGGGAAGCTTTAAGCAAAGCTGCCAAGTTTCCCTCCTCACTGGCAACAGGTCTGTCTCTGTTTGGATTGAGTTTTAAACAGGCTTAAATGCCTCTTACAGTCCTTGCAGAATGTTTTCTAAGGTGTTTGAATTTTTTCCTATCTTTAAAAGAAATTGTGACAGCCTTGAAAAAAGTTTGTAAGACAATAAGAGTTAAGCTAAGGGAACGAGTGATCACTTCCAGGACTGGTAAATGTTTGTTCTTACAAAACACATAAATGGTGTTTTACTGCTTTAGAACGAGGGCTTTGGGTCTCCTCTGCTTTCTTGTCATCCTGAACTAGTTAAGTAACACGTCAGTTTGCCCAGCTGTCAGATAGGTAGGGTGATGGCTATCCACCTCACAGAGCAGTGGTGAAAGTCCTCCAGGTACACATGGAAGCTGCTTTAAACAGCTAAATAACTCCCAGACCTGTCAAAATTTGTGCTATGGAGCAGAACTTCTTCCATGTGCTGTATGACTAGATGAGCTGCTATTTAGGGGTGACCTGTAGGCTGAGAACAGCACTGCAGGCTAGAAGATAACTGATGATCATGCAAGAGACACTTGAAATTAACAATTTATAATCTGCTTTAGAAACTTGCTTGTCCTTGTCTGCTGCTGTGCTGAGAAGTAAAGGATTTGCTCTTCATCGTTCAAGGAAGGATAGACCAGATCCTTGAGCTTATGTCAAAGAGATACAGAGCCTTCCAAGTACAATTGCATCAAATCCAGCCCACATTGATAGGGACTGAGAGCTGGTATTACTTTCCACCTGTTTGGTGCTGTGTGTGAACTTTTGATAGTTATAGCCAGATATCAGAATTTAAATACATAAAGTAAAAACAATAGTGCAGAGGATGCTAATTCTCCTATTTAAAGCAGAAGAACCAAGGTGGAAATGTCAAGAGCATCTGCTTTTTGTCCTTTACTCAGTGTACAGCATTTTTTAGTACTTCTATTAGGACAAAATATGCTGGACCAATCCACAGTTTCTTGTGTGCTTTTTTGGTACAATACTGGTTAACCTGTCTCAGACTTATGATTACTTCAGTTTTATTACACTGCAAAGCCTTGAACCAGGCAAAAAATCTTTTGTCACCAAAATCTTCTCTGTTTCTCCACCAGCTTTCAAAGTTCCCATCCCCCCTATGTTTTTTTTCATGTTTATGTTTTCCACTCTAGTCTCTCACTGAATGTCCTGGAGTTCAACATGATCATCAGCCACAAAGCCCTTGAAGTTTTAATGTTTACCAGAAGGTTATATTTAGTGTCAGTGGGTAGTTGTCAAGTCCAAATACTTTTCCACTAAGGCTCCCATGGATCTCAAAAGCTCTGCTGTGGTCCACAAAGGCAGCATCCCTGTTTGTTCTAAGCTATACTGACCCCACTGATACAAAAGGTTTCACTGATGCATGGATTTTAAAAATCCTCTTGACTGAGAAAATTCCTAAACACAAAGGACTTGCAAAAAATCAGATAAATAATTTACATGACAGAGTTCCCCTTCATCTAAGCAGGTTTTCAGCATGAAGGTCTGGACATTTTCTGGAGTTACCGGAAACCAGTTGGTCTCTTGCTGCACCAATGGTAGAATGGAGACAGTACAGAGCCTAATAACAATCTACAATCTTATAGAGCCTTGTCCAGGACCACTGTGTTCTGAGAGGCTATAGAGAGTCCCAGTTTATTGCATTATATTACATATTTATACAAAGAAAAAAACTGATGGGATTTTGGGCAGGGATCACAAGAATCCTATGTATTGCAGTTCCCCAACAAATCATTGTGACCTCTCAAGCTTTTAGCCATCTCCACTAGCACACCATCACCATCATGAATGCAGAGAAAGCACAAAGTAAACCTTCATTTAACTCCATTAAACTTACTAGTTATAAGCAGCACATCATAACCCAGAAACAGCTTTTCAGTCAGTCGTCAGAATTAAATGAATCTGCACAAATTAGCTGAAGCTAAGGAGAACTGGGCACCAGTCTTAGCCTGGAATCCTACTTAGTCTTGCAGCAAAACCAACTTGGGGGCCATGTGTCTTAACAGTAGCTCCTCTGTGCTGTTGCTAAACCAGCTGTATGTGGCTGTTGAAGCCATAGGAAGAAAACAAGGCCTAATTAGATTATCCTTGCTCATACATGTCAGGTTAGGATGCATCCAAGAGAGAGTGGTCAAGACCTTTGTTGATCTCTAGCTGGCAGAGTGAGCTTGGGCAGCTATGTGTTCTGCCTGCTTAACCTTGCAGTTGTGGAGGATGCATTATTTGGCATCTGTTGTTCCTTTAAGTCTAACCCTTATTCATTAGCTGAATTGAAATAGGTAGAAAAGACCAACTAATTTACATTTCTTTACATTAAATCTCTATAATCACGTGTTTGGGAACAACGCTAATGAACCTATATGAAAAGAAGTTCTTTTTTAGCTTATGTACCCTTTTTTACCCATCAATTGTTATATCTTGTTTCCCTAGGCAAAATTTCTCTGATGACTTTGTAGGTGGTATATCTTTAGATGGAGAATTTAATAATGTATGTGGTATTTGAAAACAATCTGAGAATAAAGCAATGAGACCTCACTGTAACAAGTATGACAAGAGCATAACAATTAGGCTGGACAAACAGGAGCAGTATATGGCCTGTGTTCAGACTGGTAAAGAGGCCTTTATATAAAGTACAAATAATCCATTTTAAATAGGGGTTTGGATTTTACTTTCAGTTCTAGTAAGTTTGATTTGCTTACACTATGTTAATTTAAAACAAAACAGTAAAGCACAGCTTCCCTTAAGTTCTGAATCAAGATTCTATCCATGCATGTAGAAACCAATTAACCAAAGTAAAAGCAAGCTTTTCTATCATAGAAATAAACTTTATTTTGCATTTTAGCACCTGGCAGTTGCCAGAAACATAGCTAGTTCAATAAAAAACCATGGACTAGACCTGGCTGAGGTTTCTTTTAGCTTGTCTCTAGCGCACAGTGACTCTTGAAGGCATATATATGTATGTGTGTAGCAGGTGGGCAGTGTTGGTGAAGATCCAAGGCTTTGCAGGAAAAGATTACAAACGAAGGAACCCAATCTAGGGCCTTCAGTGCCACTCAAGAGCAGTGCAAAGCAGGACTGCAGACAGCTCTTGGGTACAGCAGGATTAAAAGAGTGGTGCTGTTGCTTCAGTCCATCCTCCTGAGCTGCCAGTTTGGCTGCTCTGCATACCAGGGCTTATGGGGAGCTGCATTCCCTCTGAACAAGATGCCAGAGGAAATTGAAAAGGCCTTTCCCCAATGCAGATTTCCCAAAGGCAGAAGGACAGACGAAATGAATTCGTCCTTCTGCATGTTGGGCCTCCTGCGTTTGATTTCTTGCATTAAAAGTTAGAAACAACTTGCAGGCTCTGTATGCTTCCTTCAGTCTCATTAGCATACACCCAGATTATCCAAAAGCTGCAAGGCATCTCTAGGCTGTTGTGTCCCTTAAGTGCCTTCCACCTCCTTACTTTGCTGAGTGTACCAAAACATTTTCTCTAGGGCTTTTTTTCTGAGATGGGCCCAAATGGAGGCTTCTGGACAGATTCAAATAGCAGCCTCATGAAACAGTTGTCTTTCCAGCCTAAGGAGTAAGCCTTCTTTCTCAGTGTTAAGAACTTCAGCAGCCTGCTACTTTTTTTCTGAAAACTGGTAATTTTAACTCTTCTAATTAGCCTATATTTTCAAAAACAATACAGATTTTCAAAGCATTGTTTGTGTTTCCTCTGAAAGAGCTTTGCAACTTCTTTCTTACTTCCTCTAAGAAAATTTCAACACATGAACAAAAGTCAGTAGAAAACAGAACAACTTCCCTCAAAGCCCTGACTGAGTCCTCAATCTACGATGCAATACCCAAGACTACAGTCCTTATTTAAAAGTATTGATTTTATGCCTCTATCAAACAATCTGTGTTCATTGGAGATAACAAAAGATATATATGCTATAAGTTTCTTAATGTTAAACTCTTTGAAATAAACACAGGGCATAAACTTCTGAAAGGGTAAGCAAATTTTAAAATTTACATGTTTCAAAAGGACCTGAAGTCAGGAAGAAAAGTAGAACTACTACTCCCTCCTTTTACATGACTGCTTCAAGACTGAATAATAAGATTCAGTTAATTCAGCTACAAAAGGGTTAGGGCCAAATTAGTTGCATGGAGAATTCAGCTGGATGACATCTGTATTTACCACACATTTGATTAATATTAGCTGTTACCTCTCCTGATGGTTATACAGTTTTTCTGTGAAAGGCTTCCCTTTATTTCCTTTTCCACCTGTTTCTCCCCAGTCTTTATGGAGATACTAATCATGCAGAAGACACAGAAATTAAGTTTCTGGTAACAATTAACAGAGTTTAAGTATTGTAGCTAAAAAGCATTTAAAGTAAAACTGTTCTTATCATTCTTACAACTATGTGTGTAATGGAAAATCAGAAACATCACAGACTTCTCTTTCAACAATCATTTTTCTTTTAGCATGGAAGTGGGACTTGAGTCCAGTAATGAAACCTATTACTATTGGAAGTAGTGAGGATGGATGACCCTCCAGTTGTTTTCCTCATCCTAGACACTGGTAGTAGCACTTTCCTTCTCAGTGACCTAGGTCTTTCAAATAGTTGGGAGTAAACCATCAAGCAAGTTTTTTAATGAATGGACAGTTACAATTGATTGCTGTGCTAGTATTAGAAATTAATCACAGCCCTTTGGACAAGAGTGCTCAGAATGATGTGCAGAAGACTTTTCTGCAGTAGCATTTCTCTGCAGGACACTGCAAAGTGTATGTGACAGAAGTTTTGCATAAACAAACCTTTTCCTAAACTGGAATTCTTTATGAAACAAACTCACAATTGGATTATATCTGAAAAGAAGGCACCTTTAACCATTTAAAATACAACTGTTCCATTGTGTTATTGTCTGGCTGAACATGGTTATGGCACGTCCAAGAGCAGAAACCTGGAACTTGTTTATATTGGACATGTGGTTTCTAGTTCTGTTTTATAAGTTAAGCATGTTCCAACTTCCCCCCGCCCCCTTCCAATCTTGGATCAGCTGTCTGGAAGTCAGTGCTGACAGAGCCAAAAAAATACTCTGCTGTTCAAATGCAGGACAACTTTTGAAGGGTCCTTTCTGTAGAATTTCTATAGGTATACTTTTTCCCTTTGTTACCCACTTGGCTTTTATGAGGTAGATTTGCATGGGCAGTGAGATCATTATCTTACTGTGTTCAGTTTAACAATAGCTGGACAATGTGGGTTATTTAAGTGCAGGCACTGAACTCAGACACACATATCCTGTATTTTTCAGGTCTTGCAGATTCAGCAGATCTTACAGGGCCTCCACTTAATATAAAAGAAAAATTTTTAAAAGTTCAGAATGCCGCCATTGTGGTTACTTGTAGAAAAACGACCTCAGAAGCTTTTTTGCAGCCTTAACATAAAAAGCATTTACTAACCAGGAACTTGGCACAAGTCAAATGGTATTAAAGTAAGCATATCCTGAAATGACCTCTAGTGCAAGGAAAAGATTTGCTGTAATCACTTACAGTCCTTTTGTAGTGCTCTGAGGAAATACAGGCAAAATACTGGTGACTGCGTATCTGCTGATGTTGCAGTCAATGAATCAATAAGCTATCTTAGATTTGTTGCACACTATATTTCTATCAGACCACTCTCTATTAATTGGTTATAAGTTATGTGTTTTTGGAATAAAGGACCTGAAAAAGTCATATGAAAGAACAGTGTTGCAGCTACATGTTTCACATCTTCCCATCTGCCTTGGTGCTGCAGCCAGCTGGAATATCCCTGGATAATGAATACCCAAGCAGAATGGGCATGCTGGTTATGTCCTTACTGCCTTCGACAGTAGCTTTTAAAGCAGGTAAAGGAGAGAAGCAGAAATGCTAACTCTTCCAGAGTAAGATCAGGTGAGGTACAACAGCCAGAAGGGATCTACTGAGCTTTTTAAAGTAAACAGCTGTCAGTATTTCCACTAGAGGAACTTAGAATGGAGCCAGCTGAGAAGGATTAGTACATTTTCAGATGTTTCCTCCAAATTTTTTAGTGAAATGATGAGCTGTTCCTTAATAGATCAGAGAAATATTTATTTTGCAGTTTCAGGGTAAATAAATGAAATTACATTGGCACAAATTTACATACTAGACTGGGACTTTAGAGACTATTTTACGTTCTTGCAAACCTCCCAGCTGAATATAGGGCTTCCCTACATTCTTAATCTAGTAGTTTAGGCCTTATCCTAACAAATAGAACAGAGATGCTGCTGAAACCTCACAGAACCACAGACTAATTTTTGTTATTTATATGTAGGGATTTACTGAATTTTAACTTGCCGTCTCTTTTAAATGCCAGCATAAGGACTGCTGACAAGCATTAATACATGAGGGCCGTGGCAGTTTTTGATTGTTCTGGTGATTGATACATTTTCCAAGCCCTATGTGAATTGTATGCATCTTTCTTACGCGTGTGAAATTCTTCATAGAGCACTGAAAGCCCCTCAAAGTCAATGGAAACTTCCATATGCTGTATATATGTCTATACAAGCAGTGCCAATAGAATGTTTAGCCTTACTGTGTAATAAATCCAGGATATATTTATAAATATGTGTTCTAGATTCTCTTAACGTGGCCAAAACAAAACTGAATTGCTTAGATACCCCAAAGGATTACTTTCAGACATGATTCTCATTGATACATTTTTCCTCTTTGTGCAAAGATGTACCATATTTAAACCTTCTATTTCTCCCAGCTTTCATAATTGAAAACTGCTGAATTCTTTTCACTATCATTTAAGAATTTCTCAGATTGGCAACATTTAGAACCAAATTCTAGCTTAAATAGAAATGTATGAGCACATATATGAGCAACCAGAAAAGCAAATGCTTTGGAATTTATAGGTACTCCTACATAGTATTACTAGCATAAACACACCTATAAGAAATGTATTTAAAAGCTCTTTTTGGGTTTTTTGGTTTTTTTTTTCGTTTTTTTTTAGCAAATAACAGAGAAGATGTAGAATTTGGTCATAGGAAAAAGTAGTTCTAATTATCAATTACTAATTTTAATAAATGCTAGGTATGAATTTAATAGAATCAGTTTTACTTCAAGCTGTGTGATATGAGGTAATCCCATCTCTAGCTAATGACCTACCCCTTTCCTTAAAAAGCAACTCTCAGTGTCCCTAATAAGGAAACACACATGGGGGTTTTTAAGCACAGAATCTTGTGTTTTGTTTGGAAAGAAACCTCTTCCTCGCCCACCACCTGCAAATATGATATTCATATAAATCAGATTGCATTGATAATACAAATAAAAGTGGGTATAACTTTTAATGAACCCTAACTCTGATTCTGCTGCTCCTCTGTGCACTGCTGAGGCTTTGAAAGGGGAATAGGGCTGTTGCAACTTGGTAGATTAACTCAGCATTGCTCAAATAGTGGAACCTGGAGGGAGAATTCTCCCTGTACCCAAAACCTCCAGCTCTTACCTGCGCTACAGAATCCCTTACACTGTTGCTGGGGTAAGTTTTCAAATGACTGCCAGAATTTGTGGGGGGGTCTGAAAAAGTAACCTTCAGAGAAGTGTAGCCGAAAGCTGTGGGAACACAATGTTACTCATCATCCATCCGGGTTCTCCGCAGCTTTCTTAACATCTCATCTGGAAATGAGTTCAGATATCACACAAGATCGAGCTAATTACCATGCTGAAAGACTTACACCATTTTCCCACATTTTCCTTCAGTTTGAGTGATTTTTGTTGTGTTGACATCTCCTTTCAGTCTGCAGGATAATATTGTTAAGGGCACCACCTCACTGACCAAATCAGACAGGATTTAAGCCAGCATCTGTTGGAGCTTGGAGTGCAAATTTAGCGGTCTAACTTCGGGGGGGGGAGGTGTATTTAATTAATAAGTGTCATTGGTAGCTTTCAGAGGATGAAGTGCTTGGGCAGATAACAATGTTATCTTTGCTGTGCTCACTAATGTAAGCAAATATTGTACAACAGCTGGCACAAATGTTTTACCATGAACCTTGTCCCAGACTTCTATAACTGGGACATGTGCAGATGAAATGTGTTTGGGAACATGACTGTCAGATGCCTTTTACTGAAGTGATAATTTACAAAGCTCTAACTATATACTGCAGAGACAAAACTGTAATGAGAAACAGGTTTTAAACACTGTTTGTCAAAGTACAGATGTTCAGCACCAGTATCTTCTAAGAAAAGTTTCAGTCAGTCCCCAAAGGGGTGTTCTTTAAAAAAAAAAAAAAAAAAAAGACAACAGAAAGAACAGAACATTTTGTGATTCTGCTTCTTACCCTGCTGCAGTATTTGGAATTGGCTGATGTTTCCAGTAAGCAGTGTGGACTAAGCAAATACAGCTTTCCTGTCCAAGCATAAACTCTCACCCAACCTGAAGGGCCTACATGGTGAAGGGCTAAACATTTTTAGAGACTTTTTGCTAACATTTCTTACTGGTGAAAAGTCATGTAGAACTCATCTGTTTCCTCTGCATTTCTGAATGTGGTTTTTCTGAGCAGTAAGGCCTCTGGAGAAATCAATATCACAGACCTTATCAAAACAAACCCACCTCTGTGATAATATGCTATTTTAGACCCATGTCTTTTCCTTGATACTTCCTTTTCTCTTCCTTATAATTTAAAATGAGATTGTTTAATAGGCTGCTGTCCTTGAGGTTTTAGGACTCTGTAATATGAAAAAATCCTGTTTCTCCCCTTTCACTGTGTTTGATCAATTCACAAGGATTTGAGTACTTCCCTCCTCTCAGTCTAACACCAAACCTCTCCAAAAAAAAAGAATCCTGACTGTTGTTCTTACAGATTGTTTTCAGGAATATAATTTAATTTCTACATGCAATAGACTACTCCTCCTTGATTGTATAAATCACTAGATTAATTTTTGTCTTTAAGTCAAAAATTCCTAAAAATTTATTTTTTGTCATTAAGAATATAATAAGTTACAAAAATATTTCTGAGAGAATGTTAGCTGGCTGGTGCTTTGCTTTTGTAATGAATTCTTGAAAATGCAGCTATACTTTCTGAGGTTATGTCATCAGTTTGTCTGCTAAGGTTAGCATTTGCAGGTGAATTACAGGCTAATTAGTTTGGAAAAACAATCCATACCTCTGTTGAACTTCTGTGCAAATGTTTGCTTAAAGCTTCTTTCCAAGAGTCAACTCTGGTTCTCTGTGTAGAGTATCCTTGGAAAAATCCAAGTTACATTTCTGTATTATACATATACACTGTCAATTGGATATGACCATTGTTGTTTGCTCATTTGGTATAAGCTGCATCTTTCTGGTGTTGGGATGCAAATTGCTTTCTTTGATATTTAGATGAATTTCTCACAGAAAGACAAGGAGCTGATGTGATTGATGGGCTTGATAGTTTTTATTCTTTGAATGCTGTGGAGGAACTGAGTTCCAGTCTTATTTGCAAAGAAATCCAAATTATCACATAACTGTTTCCTCAGTCAAATAGTTCTAAGGAGGCTGTACCATTCTCATTTGTGCAATGCATGGTCTGCGGTATTCCCTTTATGAGGAAGTGACTGTGCTGGCACATTTTTAATTTGAGTGCATTTGTTGTGGTTTCACAGACAAACACAGTAAGAACAACAGTGACTTTGACTGCATAGCTGTTTCTTACTTGGAAATCAGACCACCTTTGGAGTTTTTAATATCTAATATTTTAAAAACATAAAACCAGTCCTGGGTTCCTAAGTCAATCTTGTGCTTGACTCTTCTGATTAGAAAACACAGCTCGATGAGCATGCAGACAGAATGGTGTACACAACTTTACAGTGCTGAGGTATTTCTATTTTGAAAAAAAAAAATGCCTAACACATAACCTTGTTTTGTGCAGTGTAATGATGTATCATTTTTCCTAAGACATAAGTTTTTCTCTTATTTGTCCATTATTCACAAATTCTAAAATTGAACTCTAAAAACTAATTTAAAAAAGAAAATAGAAACAAGTTCCCACCAATTGGCTAAAAATCAAGTTCAAAGTACTTTGTGCATCATGTCTTTTGGTGAGAATAAGTTCTCCCATTTGGCACTGTCAAGCTGCAACAGCAATAATTGGATCATCTCAATCCCTCAAAGCTAAGTCAGGATACACCACCACAAACTCATGAAGCTGCAATTCCTGTTTTCTTTGGATTTATTCATAGTCTGTCTGTTGTAACAAAACCTCCCGATTACTCAAATTTATGAACCTTGCAGTTCTGCATATTGCAATTCCTGAATCCCAGCCCAAGACCCATGGTTGCCAGAGTTGTGCTCAGCAGGAGCTAGGAATATGGACAGGAAATCAGGTTCAAATCATTTTGTGGTTCTCAGATTTAGGACTGGATTGAGCAAGAGTCCAAATGGAAGTAAGAGCAGCAGGGAACTTCTGTGATCTTTTTCAAAGTAAAAATGATATCCTGTGCATAGAGTTGTGGAGCTAGCCTGTAGCCTTATGTGACACTGATATCTTTTAGAATCTCATAGTAATGGTGCAATTCCTATTATATTTCACAGAACTTCCCAATCCCAGGAATCTTCTCTTGAAAAGCTTTGGCCACAATAAGATCCTGTATTTTACAGTACTTCATTAGCCCCTGTACTTCAGGCATGTCAAGTGTGGTCAGCTAATTTCCTGCAAACACAGGGAACAGGTGCTCCACCTCAAAAATCCAGAAAGGCCAGTGGGTTTCCTCTCCTCACCCACAAGAGCAGGTCTGTTAAAGAATAGACCTGCACACTTAATCAAACAAGTGTAGAAGAGCAGCAATAAATGTGCCAGAGGCACTAGGAATTTATGTTTTGGGAAGTAATAGGGATCTTTCTGCTACAATTTGTCTACATTTACAGCTACTGAATTTTTACCTGACATGTATGGACACGTAGAATTAAGAATCTCTGCTAAAGAATTGTTGATCTCTCAGTAAGGTTTTTAAATACTTACAAGATAAAATGGTGGCTGCTGGGCAGCCCTTCTGGCATGATGCATATGTATAAACCATATTCTGCAGTGAGCTGTAACTGGGTTTAACAGAGTTTTAACACTTTACAGAGTGCTCTGTAAAGGCAAGCAATGAAGACATGGGGGCAGCATGGGAGCAAGGGAGGACAGAGTTGCTAAAGGGGCCATGATGCATATATGTATATTTTAGTAAATTTTAAAATAGTATAGACATTTCTTTCAATACTACTTTGAGACAGAAAAATAGTGAAAGTAGTATTTGTTCATAAAAAAGGTAATCCAGTTGATTTCTCTCTGTGAGTCCATGGTAAGATAGTTTTTTGAAAACACTTCTCTATTTTTGAGTTATGTATGTTATATATCTCAAGATGGCATTGACAAAGCTGTCTTTGAAATATGTCCATGTTCTACGTAAGATCTCAGCTTTTCAGTTATGTTTCACATCCAGGATCATACTCGGATAATTGGCTTGTGACTCGGATCCTCTACAATCCAAAAAATGCTCCATTCATCCAATTCCAGCACTGGCCGTGGCCTCTCTCCTACGCTGTGACCCCACATGTCAGACACAGCTGGTGGGGCCGACTCCCTCAGACCCTGTACCAGCTGTCCTCAAAACCAACATCAAACGGGGGGGTCACAGCAGCTGAGCTGCATTTAGTCTGTGTCACACCCTGGGTGTAAATGGGAGAAGTTGCAAATTTTCTGTTACTTATTTTCTGATTCGATATGAGAATGAGGCCTGGATGGGTATGTGCCTAAAAACATTTGTAGTTTAAAGTATTAACACATAGAAAAGATTGAAAAAAGCTGAAACTAGAAAGGAGCAGGTAACTGGTGGTCTTTTTTTCTTTTCATACAGCTGTGGTTGAAGAAGGCTGTGCAAGATAAACAGGGAAGGTATTGACAAAATAGGACATATAAATGAGACTTGGAAGAGTTGAATGTTAAATTGCAGATATTGTCTTTTCTAAAAAGATGACCTGTTTTAAAAGTGGGCACTTCAGAATGTAAGTTTAATTGTTACAGTACAGTCTAATTCTTCTATTGAAAACAAAAAACCTGAAGCCTGCTTTAAACAGGGAGGGAGGTTTCACAATCAGGGCAGATTTTGATGTGTATGCAATAGTTTTACGCATACTTTGAATGGTAGCTGCCTTGTGTCAAGCAGCAGATTTAGTGTTTGATTATCAGCCCATAAAACTACTTTCCAGAGCTGCCTGTTCCCTGAAGCTGCATGCTCAATATGGCCATTGGCAGATGCTGCTCATAAACTACTTCAACACCACCTTGCTCTCTGGCAAACAATCTACCCAGAATGAGAATAAAATAACAGGAAATCCCACTCCCTCTCTTCCATACAGTTGCAATAAACTCTTAGTATCAGATTTTTCACTTAGCTTTACAGCTTTAGCTGTGCTTATGTATGTTGAAGCCCCGTGTTTCAGACATGCTGTGTTACTGTGATGTTATTGATTGAACAGTTCAAAAGTTCACAAGGAGACATTTCACAATTACAGCCAAAGACAACTTCGCTAACTTCTGTTTGCTTGGCTTCTAGCAAAATGAAATTTCATCCTGTCCCCAAAACCTGGGAGCTGCTGCGCACATGAAATGTCGTAACTTACCCGCAAGGTTTATTCATGCCAAAGTTATGTGCACTTCAGTTGGAGGCAGATGACATTCAACATCTTCCAAAATCCAGATAAATAAAGTGTAGGTCTCAAATTAGATGAATAATCCTTTAGTCTGTTATTTTGCATAGCAGGACAATCTTTCATTAATTTTATAAGCTTTGCTTTTACAAGCATTCCCCTGTTTTTAGTAGAATGGAATAATAAAAAATATCATTGATATGTCAACAGAGAAGAGACTGATTCATGAGGTCATATGATTCCTTCTTTGCAGCTATTCATGCAACTGCTGGGCAGAACTCATGGAGTGAATGTTTCCCAATTTCAGTCTGAATTCACCCTCAGTTCACACCAGATTATTATAATTGGTCATTACCTGTTTAATATCTATCCCACTTAAAAAATTTCCATTGTCTAACGAGAGATCATGAACATTACAATGCAAATTTTTTTGAAAGCCACCACAACTAAAAATTTGTAAGGTAGACTTTCATTGAAAACAGTCTAAATCACTGCAAAGGTCTTTCCTTTGGTCACCATACAGACAGGGATGATTTAAGAAGTTTGAGTTTGATTTCAAGCATTCTTGCAATACAAGCATCTTCAGGTTCAAGTTTTTAGGTTTGATCTAATTTTTAAGTTACTATCTCCCAGAGTGATCCGAACTCAGATAAATAAGAATTTCAGACCATCTAAGTAAGCTAACAGAATGTTTCAATAAGAACTAGGTAACAGCATTTTCATATAGAGAAGTCTCTTCCATTTTTAGACAAGCAAGGAATAACCTATGTCTTACACTGAGGGCTGAGGAAAGAAAGGTCATCACAATGATCAAAAAAGGAGCAGTTAGCCATGGAGATATGTTTGCAAAAGAATTTATTAAAAAAGTTATGGCATTAAGAAGTCACTGTATGCCATTTTTGGTTCCTGCCATTTGACCTATAAGTACCTGTTGGTTAATTCTGCTATATATATAATTTCTCTATGCAATGACCACACCACTGAGAATGAATGGCTTGAGAGCCTGTGAGCTCCATTAGGACATAATCCTGAGCTTCACAAAGAGAAATTCCCAGACTGGAAGGAGAGGCACAAATGTTCTATAGTGAGAATGTAATATTTTTTTCCACTGTAAAGAGTGGGCTGAGGAAGGATGGAATGCCAAGGAGTGTCATACTCTAGAGCTCCCATGGAGCTGCCAACAGTCAGATGTCTGATCTGGAGCTGTTCTGGGTTTGCAGAGTGGGCTGGGTAACAGTGAGCAGTTCTGAGGTAGCACAGGAAGGATCCAGACAGGAATCTGTAATGGAAACCTTCTGCTTCTATTGCTACCTTAACTGCACCTCTCCTGTAGATACATTTGGATCTGTTGTTTCTGCTGTCAGAAAAGACATTTTTCTCTCCTGGATGAGAAACAATTGAGTTTGGGGAGTTTGTTTTCTTGGCTTCAGTTGCTGTCTGCATAACATTGACATTAATCACCTTGTTTGTTGTAACAGAGGGTGAGTGGTGCAGCCGAAATCAGCTCGTAGCAGACAGCAAATCAGCATTGCTAGCATGCTGCAACAGGAGTAACACGAGACTGCAGGTGACTGAGCAAGGCTCAGTCCAGCATATGGATTCATCAAGGGCCACATTATTACTTTCAACTTTTAACTGGACTCATTCAATAAAAGCAGTGCTTATTATTACATACATTTGGAGAATCCTCCTCTAGTCCCTTGTCACTTTAAAAGGTTTGAATTGGCATGTTAGCAAGACAAAAAAGAACAAAATCCCACCTACCTTCATCCATGTTAGTCTGTTTTAAGAGGCCAGTCTTTTTTGACCTATGCTGAAACCACAGTCTTTGTATGTAGGGAATGAAGAAAGTCCCTTAAACAACAAATTTTTGGCTCAAGGCAAGAATTCTAGGCTGAAATTCCTTTGCTGGTGTGATGCAATAGGTCAGATTTGCTGATAGCACATAGATTTTTTGGATTTTCAACCCCTATTCTTTTCAAGTATATTTATTTGAAAGTGTAATTGACCAATGGAAAAGGAAAATAAATACACCATCTTTTAGTTTTATCATTCAGTGATACCTAGATGTGTTCAGAAGCTCTTTGACAATGTTTTTTTTTATTTTATAATCACAATAGATGTTTAAATAATCATCCTTCTTTATTACATTCATTGAGCTGGGTAGAAAAAACTAGACAAATACAGTAATTAAAGGGCTACTATACTAAACTTCAGAGTTCCCTTCCTTGCTGAGTGTCATACTTCAGTGTGGTTTGCAAATGACATATAGCTAAGATACATCTTCCTCTCCCCAGAATTCATCACTTCATCCTTTCAGCATAACACAATTTAATTATCTGGCATTTAAGTGCAAAGTCAAAGGGTCAGCTATTGATCTCCATTCTTGGAACAAGCCACAGGAGAGAGAAAATCAAGTGGAGGTTGTCACTCTTTTAGATTACTGGATTTCAGCTGTTTTACTGAGCACTGGTCTAGGATTTAATGCCTCGGAGATAAGGAGACCCAGTAAGAGTTTTAGGCTTAGTGAACAGAAATTGTATACAACAATTGCCAGTATTTAACTTTGACAGAAAGCCCAACATTTAGTTTGCATTATTTTGGAACATAAGCTCTCTTTCAGTGAGGCCATTGCCTTTCATTTTTTAAGTTAGGCTTGTCATTATTATTCAGTATAAGTGCTCTATTTACCCATATATTCCAGCAGGAAGGTAAAAAAATGCTGCTTTTATAATTGGATATGGCCAAAGTCCATGTAAACAAAGGCACTGCACTTAATGGAAGCACGATCGATAGGAGTTATTCCTGTGGGGCAGGCAGGGTCCATTCCAATCTACACACTCACCTAGATAGCGAAGTTATAGCTGGGTACATTTCCAGCCTCATGGGTATCCTAATGGCTCAGATGCCTCCCTTTTCTTAGATTAGAGGTCTCCATTTTGGTCATGTGTCAAAACTTTTGAGAAAGAGAGTGAAATAGTGAACTGTAGGCTTCAGAGTTGAACCAGAATCCACAAAGAGCATTAGGTAACGATAAATCCATGTATGACTATAAGGAGATGAATACCTTATTTTTGAAATTGCATGCATTGTAAACACCATCTCATGCAATTTCATAAATTACTGTTTTTCTGGATGGTGGATTCTTACCTTTGTAGAAGATGGCTAGAGTTTTGATTGCTCACAGCTTTACAGACTAGTATGTATTGCTCTACTGAGAGTGCTTTTAAATAGTCCATGCTATCAGTAAGGTCACATAGCAAAACTGCAGCAAATATGACAGAAAAGGGTCAAGAGAAATACTAAATATGTAGACTCCGACAAGGCCTCCTAGAAGATACAGCAGTAATTCAGTTGCTGCCACAAAGTTTTCTCTAGCCATGAAAAGAAAACTACCTGCCCTATGAGGTGTGGGGAACATCCTTCATGCTTATTATACTTCTGTGAGGAGAAGACACATATGTGCATCTCCTCCTTACCTAACATGTCTAACCTGAACACCCAGAGTATCAATGAGCAAATTTACATCCGAGAGGACCTGACTGTGTTTGTATATGATCAACCCTAAGACCTCCAAAAACACCTTGCTAAGGATTTGGAGCTGTTTTGCCAAATTTCAGTGGTTTAGATACCAACAAGAACATTGTTTCTTTCCTTGTTTGTTGTGGCTCCCAGCAGTTTTGTGATGGGAAGCTGGGGAGAGGAGCAAAACCAAAGATGCCCTCATCACCTTTAACTAAATGAACTCCCATCATTTTGCGAGTAATTGCAGATAATTTGTGACCCTTGGTTAAAAGAATGATGAGGAATCTCTAAGCCATGGGAGTGTTTTGGACATTACATGTCTCTGTTCCCTCATCCCTCCTTCCTTTAGCCTTCACTTTCAGAGTTGTCTTTTTGCTGATTTTCTATTCCACTGGATTCTTCTGATGCATCAAATCAAGTCATCAGATGCACACATTCATACCTAAGTGATGAGTGGATGACCAGGTTAATTAATTATTCAGGAAGTTATGGAAGTGCTGTTGGTTCAATGCATTAATTCAGCTAATTCAGCTTCTCTGCTGAAGTAGCTTTAAATACTCCAGTTACTTCTAGAAAGGATGATTTCAAAGATTTGTGTCCATATATCTAGGCCCCATAATCAAAGGAAGGAATCTTGAATGCTAAACTCACCTTAGTGATTTTGTCTCTGGTTGTGTTTCAAGAGAAAA
>VZRX01007796.1:346-15963 GCA_013398075.1 Notiomystis cincta | reverse complement strand
CGGCCCCGCAGGAAGTGGGAGGTGTTCCCGGGCCGCAACCGCTTCTACTGCGGCGGCCGCCTCATGCTGGCGCGGCACAGCGGCGTCTTCGCCCTCACGCTCGGCCTCATCCTGGTCACCAGCGGCCTCTTCTTCGCCTTCGAGTGAGTCTGGGGCCGCCGGGGCCCGGGGCCCAAAGCCGCGCGGGGTCCGTGCCTCGGGTCCTCCCCCCGGGGCTCCGAGCGGCGCTTGTCCCCCTCGCTGAGCCCCGCTGGGGGAGCCGGGGGTCGCGGGCATCCCACGCTGGCCCCGTGGCGGAGGGAGCTGGGCTGAGGGGCGCCTTCCCCCTCGGCATCCCCGGGATCCCTTCCCCGCGCCGCCCCCAAAGCCCTTCCCACGGTGCAGCCCCAGACCCGCTTTGCAGGCAGTCACTGCCCCCTCACCTGGCCCCAGGTGTGTTTGCGGGGGGTTCTGCCCCTCGTGTGCTCAGTCTGGCCCCAGGAAGGGGTTTGACATCCCCCCAGGATGCCCCCGGCCTCTAAATACAGTCCCTAAGTCTCCTCTTTTGCTCCCAGAAAGAGAATTGGCCAAAAATTGCACCCAGGCAACCCCCAAGGCTCGTGGGCTTTGTCCACCACTGGGATCTAGGAACAGTGGGACCTTCGGGGTCCCACCTCGAGGGTCTGCACTGGAGCTCGGCCCCCATCGTGCAGCGGAGTCTGGGGAAGCGGAGCTGCATCTCCCCAGACCCCTCTCCCTTGGAAAGCTGGGCCAGGGAAGGCTCCTGCAGCCTGGGGGAGGAGAGAGCCAGGAGCATCCCGATGTGTGCTCTGCTGCTCTGGGGACCTGGGAGAGGTTCCTGACACACCAGAGGGTTCCGATGTCCCGGGAGCGATGGGAGCCGCTTTTCCCTGGAGCGAGGGGCCACGCCTGCCTTTGGATCACGGCGTTATCCCTGCAAGTCTCGGAGTAAAGCTGCCCGAGCCTGCTGGTGGGGAGATGAAAGTATTTGATCGGATTAGAGCTTCTGAGATGAGCTGAAAGGGACAGGCAGCTGCGGGAAGCAGGCACAGCATCCCAGTGGAAAAAGCCCTTTCTCAGCATCATCGTGCCCTGACAGCTCTCTGTGCCGGCCTGGGGCTGATGGGCAGCTCAGCACAGGAGCGGCTTTGTGGCCAGGCAGAGGACACGGGACATCTGCTCTGGCTCCCTCCTTGCCGAGTCACCCTCTCGTGGCTGAAGATGCCCTGGGGCTCTCCAGGTTGTTATTTTAGCAGGGTGCCTCTTGCACAGGCTGCAGTTTGCTGGGTGTACAGCAAAGGCATCTTGCCTGTGTCTGCACTTCATGTTTTCTGTGGGAAAGCCTGGCACAGGCTGCCCAGAGCAGCTGTGGCTGCCCTGGATCCCTGGCAGTGCCCAAGGCCAAGCTGGACAGGGCTTGGAGCACCCTGGGACAGTGGGAGGTGTCCCTGCCATGACAGGATGGGCTTTAAGGTCCCTCCCAGCCCAAACCATTTGGAAATTCTATGATTTCTGTGATTTCTTGTTCCCTGGTGGCACAGAGTGGGCTCTGGAGGTCCTCCCAGGAAAGGGGTGACAACAAGCTCATGTCTGTCCTTTCACAGACCTTTCTGTTGATGGCTGAGGGGCTCAGGCTTGGTCTGAAGGGGTTTTGTTGCTTGGTGGCTGCTTTGTTCTGGACAGCTGAGCTGGGGAGGTGGAACAAAAGTTGCTTAATCCTCTCAGAGTGCTGCAGAGCCTGAGCACTGCCTGTAGCTGTCAGGGCTGGGGCAGCCTGTCCTGTGCTGGCTCTGGGTGCTGATCCCCTCTGCAGGAGGGGACAGTGGCTCTGTGTGTGCGGGGCTGTGTCCTCTGCTGTCCTCAGTGCCACCTGCGGGTAACGGGCTGGGTAGCCCGGTGCTGGGTGTGATCACACCGGTCCCCATCTGTGGAAAAACAGCCCCAGGTCAGCTGCTGAGGTGCCTGGTGGCTTTGTCACAGCCCCAGGTGCTGGGAGGTGTCCTCAGCCAAACATCTGGCACGCCCTGGAGGGCACAGAGTCACCCAGAGGCAGCACAGCTGTGCTGAACGGAACCCAGTTCCCCTCAGCATCACTCACTGGACCCAGTGGGTCCTGGTCACCACATTCTGATCCCTGCACAGCTTGGGGTGTTGGTCCCTGTGCTCTGGGTGCTGCTGTCAGAGGTGACCAGGCCTTGGGGCAGCTGTGGATTTTTGGGATGTGGTTCTGGGAACTGCAGAAGATCAAAGAGGTGGTGTGCAGGGCCCTTGGTGTGTCCTGGTGCCACAGACCCCTCTTCCCAGCGCCACTCCAGTGTTTCAGGGGCTGGCTCTTGCTGTTCCTACACTCAGAATATCCAGGGCTGGAAGGGACCCACAGGGATCATCGAGTCCAACTCCTGGCTCTGGACAGGACACCCCCAAAAGGTTGATAACTCCCAAAAGGTTGATAACTCCCAAAAGGTGATAACTCCCAAAAGGTGATAACTCCAAAAAGGTTGTTGACCCCCCAGGTCTCCTCAGCAGTGCTTGAGCCCACTAGCCTGTGACAGTTCGTGGTGTGATGTCCCAGCTGACAGCAGGTCTGTGCAATGATTGATACCAATTCCATTGTATTTATCTTCCAACAGCTGCCCCTTCCTTGCCAGTCACCTGACCCTGGCCATCCCCATCATCGCCGCCGTCCTCTTCTTCTTTGTCATCAGCTGCCTGCTCCAGACGAGCTTCAGAGACCCGGGAATCCTGCCCAGGGCCACCCCCAGTGAGGCTGCAGACCTGGAAAAGCGAATTGGTGAGAGCTCTGCCCCCTCTCTGTGCATGGCCCTGTGTGTGTCTGTGCACCTTTCAGGCTCAGTGAGGCCCTTCTTTTTGGGTCTTGGCTCTTGGGGTTTGTCCAGGGGGAGAAGAACCCAGAGTATCAGATTGTGAGGCTTGACAGTGTTTACCAATTGTGCTGAGAGATGCAACAAGCTCCCCTGGCACAGCAGGCAGTGCCTCAGAGAGGATCTGCAGAGCAGCTCAGGTGCTTTTTGCTCCTGTTCAGTCCCAGCTCTTTCCCAGGCAGCAGAGTTGAAGGATAATTAATGCTTTTTGATACTGTGATTTGCCATTGAGCCTGCTGTGCTGCAGGGTGTTCTTTAGAGTCGGCTAATGTTTGTCCTCTTCTAAAAATTGCTCTGTCACGCTGGTTTGGGGACAGCCAAGGAGGTGTTTGCATCCAGGAGCTGTAGACCTTGTTGATGTGACAGGTTGGAACAAATGCTTTAGCAAAGCTGATGTGAGACAGCTTGAATCTGTCCTGCTGAAGACAGATGCAAGGCAGTAATTCTACATCTGACTTTAAAAATGTTTTTTAAATGTCCCCAGAGTGGTGATCCACGTTTCTATTTATAAGGGCCTAAAGCAGTAATCTGGCTGCAGATGCTGCCTGATGTGCCAGCTGTTACTGTTAATATAATCCACTTATTATCCTCTTAACATGCTCACTGTTGCATCACTCTTTTCAAAGAACTCCTCACAGTTGGAAAGGCACTTTTTTAGGAGTGACTAAAAGCAATAACCCCCCAAACTGCAAACATGATACAGGGGGTTTCCAGCTTCTGCTGTGTACAGGAACAGTCCCCAGGGAATAGTGGAGTGCCAGCACACACAGATGTAACTTGCAGTGCCCCTAAAAATCCTCAATTTAAACCTGGGGGAGGAGGAATCCCCTTGTGCTATGAACACACGTGTCAGATTCCAGGGAATCTGCTGGGGCACTTGAGACCTGCTGCTGTCCTTCCCCACAGTGACAGAGGCGAGTCCCTGCGGGCTGCAGTGCTGCTCTGTGGGGTGACAGGTTGTGTGCTGGCAGTGGCAGGGGTGCTCCTGCTCCAGTGGCAGAGCCACACGTGCACTCACAGCCTGGCTGCCTGCTGTGACCCTCTGGACACGCAGAGAGGAGCTGGTGTTCCTGGGTTGCTGCTTTACACTCACTATTTATAAATTACTTGACGTTCCCACAGCACTGGGCACTTGCTGCTTCCTCTTGGCATCCCAGCAGCGCTGCCACTGAACAAAGACAGGCCATAAATAACACGAGGAGCTGACTGGAGCTCTTGGCTGCCCACCCTGCAACAGATCCTGTCTTGTCTTCTGTTAAAACCAGCAGAGCGTGTGCCAGCCCCTGCCCCTGCCGGGAGGCGGCTGGGGGTGACACAGGGTGTGAGTGTCCCTCCTTGTCCTTGCAGACAGCATGGGCAGCTCCACGTACCGGCCCCCAGCCCGCACCATGGAGGTGGTGATCAACAAGTACGTGGTGAAGCTCAAGTACTGCTACACCTGCAAGATGTTCCGGCCACCACGCACCTCCCACTGCAGCGTCTGCGACAACTGCGTCGGTGAGCACAGCTGGGAGCAGGATGGCCTGAGCTGGGAGGGCCCCCAGGGTCACTGAGGCAGCTCCTGGCCCTGTGGTCAGCAGCAGGATGGCCTGAGCTGGGAGGGCCCACAGGGTCACTGAGGCAGCTCCTGGCCCTGCACAGCCCCCCCCCAGCAGCCCCAGCCTGGCTCCAGAGCTCCTGGAGCTCTGGCAGCCTCAGGGCCGTGTCCATTCCCTGGGGAGCCTGGGCAGTGCCAGCACCTCTGGGGGCTCAATGCTCTTTGCCCAATACCCAGCCTGACCCTCCTGTGACACAGCTCCAGCCACTCCCTCAGGTCCTGTCACTGATCCTGTCACTTGTGTTCGTGGACACATTGCTTTTTGCTTCTCCTGAAGGATTATAAAACAAGATGCTGCATGGTCTGTCTCCTTCTCATTTAAATTGAAAGCAGCACCAGTGCAGTGGCTCAGGGCGAGGGGCAGCACATCCAAGGCTCCATGGCTCTGTTTTCCCTAGTTCTGGGAGGAGGGTTCTGTGAAGTGCAGTTCAGGCCTCCACAAACACCAGGTTTGCTGCAGGCTCCTCGTTGTGTGAGGCCTGGCTGTCCCCAGGCTGCTGCAGACACCACAGACACGTTGTGCCTCTGCACTGCTGCAGGGAGGTTCTGCCCTCGGGGTGCAGGGGCGAGATCAGTTCGGAGCTCCTCGTTTCGGGAGGCTGAGCAGAGTCTGCTCCGTGTCAGGAGCGAGGGGGCAGGAGCCCCCCTCACCACTGCCTTTGTTCCAGAGAGATTCGACCACCACTGCCCCTGGGTGGGCAACTGCGTGGGCAAGCGCAACTACCGCTACTTCTACGCCTTCATCCTGTCCCTGTCCTTCCTCACCGCCTTCATCTTCGCCTGCGTCGTCACCCACCTCACCCTGCGTGAGTGCCGGGCCTGGGGGCTGCGGTGCTCCCAGCACAGCTGAGGCTCCCTGCCCCTGGGGGACAGGGCAGGGGCTGGGTGGGCTGCACAGCTGAGGGTCCCTGCCCCTGGGGGACAGGGCAGGGGCTGGGTGGGCTGCACAGCTGAGGGTCTCTGCCCCTGGGGGACAGGGCAGGGGCTGGGTGGGCTGCACAGCTGAGGGTCCCTGCCCCTGGGGGACAGGGCAGGGGCTGGGTTTGTTACACAGCTGAGGGTCTCTGCCCCTGGGGGACAGGGCAGGGGAAGGGGCTGGTGGGCTGCACAGCTGAGGGGTTGGAGGGTCCCAGGTACAAGGGAGCCATGGACCCACCTGCACCTCGCTGCAGAGGGACTTTGGGGGCTGGGATGGGATTATCTTCCCCAGAGCAGATGAGCTGGTGGTGCATCTGCCCTTGCCCTGGCAGCAAAGGTGACTTTGCCATCAGCCCCAGAGCTCCTGGAGCCGTGTGTGTGCAGTGACATTTCTGCAGTGTTCCAGACTGCAGACATTCCTCAGGCAGACAGACACATCCACTCGGCCCACGGGGGTGAAGTTCTGGCTGGAGGGGCAGGGCTGCCTGGTGGGATGCCACTCCTTGGCCTGTTCTGCTTTGCAGGCTCCCAGAGGGATGGATTCCTGGCCACTCTGAAGACAACCCCTGCGAGATATCCTTCTGCTGGCAGCAGCTGCTCGGGGTGCCCAGCACCACTGATCACAGAGAGGGGCCAGGAGCTCTTTGCAGGTCACCCTGGTGTCCTGTCCCCAAATTAACTTTGTCCCCTGGCTACCTGGGACTAAGGGAGGGTGACAGAGTTGTTTCCCAGTGTGCAAGTTAAGGTGGAAAGGAAGAGCTGGAGCAGGCTGTGCCTTGGTGGATCCCTGCAAACCAGCTCAGGGAATGGGAAGTTTGCCCAAACCTCCCCAAACAGTCCTCTGCCTCTCCTTGCAGAATGATTTTGTTCCTTGAGACTTCCTTGACTCTTGTTTCACTGTGCTGGAGCTGGTGATTTGTTTTTTCTCAGTCTGGTCTATTTTGGGCCTCTCAGGTTTCCACACTTACTTAGTCGCCTCCAACCTGACGACCAACGAAGATGTAAGTACCTGGATGCTTGTCCTGCTGCCAGGCTGCCCATGACCACCCTGAGCAGGTTTTCAGGGAACTCCTGGCTGCCTCTGTGCAGTGTTTCACTGCCTGTGCTCACCCAGTGCAGAGCAAACAGCCTGTGCCCACGGCTGCACTTTCAGGTGGCTGAGTTAGAACCATCACGTGTGTGTTTTTTCCAGTCTGTTTGTGGCCTTGCTTAAAATTAGGAGTTGTGAGATTAAAAAAGGAAGGCTGGCCCAGAGGTGTATTTGGGTGTGAGCTTGGTGATGTGAATTCAGCATCCCATGTAACCACGGGTTTCCCCTGAGACCCTGGGCCAGTCCCTTTGTGTCTGGCAGTTCATCATCTCTAATTAGCTAACGATGTACAGACATCTGATGAGATTTACCTTAAATCTGGGGTGTGCACAGACTCCAGGGACCAAATGAGTGCCCTGAGCGGGGCAGATTGTATGGAAAAGCAGGATCTGTCTGATCCTCGGGATCAACATTCACCCTTCTGGCCAGAAGTACCTGTAATGCTTGCTGGGAGCTTCCAGCGCTGCAGAAGGCATGTTTGCATCCCTTTTGGTTTTGCTTTTTCCCCTTTCCCTCCACCTCACATTCAGAGGTGTGGCAGAACTGCCCAGGGCTGTGTAAGTGAAACTCACGGTTTGTACCCCAGCACCGGCAGCACCAGTGGCCCCTCGCCTGTCTGGCCTGGTTGCCCATGGCTCCAGCCTTCTGCAGCTGGGAGGGGAAGTAAAACAAGAGGGGGAAATGTGCTGGGAAATGTGCTGGTAATGGTTCAGTGCAGCCTGAGCCAGCTGTGGCAGCTGCCCACCCCCTGTGCCTGTGCCACACCCGGTTTCGAAAGCAGGGCCGGGGCAGCTGCTGGGGCTGGGGACAGGGGAGCCTCTGGGCTGGGGACAGAGGAACCTCTGGGCTGGGGACAGGGGAGCCTTTGAGCTGGGGACAGAGGAACCTCTGGGCTGGGAAGCTCCTCGTTGTTCCTTCAGCCTGAGGGGCCCAGGAGGGACCATGAGCCCTGCTGTGGTGGCTGCCAGCCTTGGAGAGCACGAGGGGAGGAGGAGGATGGGGCTGGTGTGGCACTGCTGACAGTGCTGACAGTGGTGACAGTGACACAGTGCACAGCACAGGGAGGGCACAGCTGGGAGCTCTCCAGCTGCAGGGCTGAACCTCAGCAGAGGCAGCACATGGCTGCTTGTTCTGCAGGTGTCCTCCCTCTGCTCTAAGACAAACCTTCCACCCCTGCAGCAGGGATCCAGTGTCGTGTCACTGTCTGCTGTCACATCCTTCCCCTCCTAATCTCTGTCCATCCCTTTCAGATCAAAGGGTCCTGGTCAAACAAGAGGGGCTCGGAGTTTGCCAATCCCTACAGCCATAAAAGCATCCTCACCAACTGCTGTGCAGTGCTCTGTGGACCATTCCATCCCAGGTAAGAGCCTGTGACCTCCAGGCACTGGGAATTCCGTGGGAGAGGGGCCTTGGGAAGGGCAGACCTGCCATGGTGTGAGCACAAACACATCTGCTCTGATGGTGAGGAGGAAGGCTGGAGATGGAGATGGGTGAGTAGGAGATGAACTGTGTTGGAACTTGATGAGTTTGGATCACCTGTAGTTGTTTATGGAACTGGAAGATGATAAATCCTCCAGGATAAGGGGAAGAACAGCACCAAAGGACTTGGCAGCAGATGGTCAATCCAGTACAGGCACTTCTTGTCCCCATGGCAAGGGTTGGAATAGTGATCTTTAAGGTCCCTTGCACCCCACACCATTCTGTGGCTCTTGGCCCGTGTTTGCTCCTGTACTCTGAGGCTGGAGCCCCGTGGAAACAGCCAGGGGAGATCCACAGCAGGCAGTGCAGAGACCTGGGCTCTGCCAGCACTGAGATCACCAGGAATGCTCAGGATCCCCCAGCAAAGGCTCTTCCCTGGCTGTGAGTGGCCCTGAGCACAGGACAGCTGCAGCCTCGTCACAAGATGGTGCAGTTGGGCAGAGTCAGGCCCTGCTCTGCTCCTCAGTGCAGCTGAGGACCTGCATGGAGCTCCCAGCCTGTCCTGGGGATGTGGGCATCCCTGGAGGATCCAGTCTGGAGTTGTGAAGCAGCTCTGTGGTGCTCACTCAGTGTAACAGCAGCAGAGTTAAGTGTGGTTTATATTTTTTATTAGGCCCTGCTCTCTGAGTGTCCCCAGGCTTTTTGTTGGGTTCAGAGGTGCCAAAATGCAGTGCTGCCATTCAGAGCTGCTCAATCTGTGCATCAGGGAGCCAGGCTGGCAGGTTGTAAGCACCATTTTACTCCAGTTAGTTCCTCTCTCACGTTGGTTTCATCTTGTGAAGCCCCTTGGCCAGTTCCCCTTGGGTCTGTGGTGGCCCAGAGCTCCCTGTGGCTCGTGAGACGGGTCTGTGGCTCGTGTGCTGGGCAGGAGCCCTGTGCTCAGCATCCTGAACTCCTCTTCCCTTCCTGTTTTCCAGTTTGATAGACAGAAGAGGATTTGTCCAGCCGGATATCGGGACCCCCTCCAGTCCCAAGAGTGAGATCCCTTCCTTTGGAGCCAAAACTGACACCAGCATGGTAGGAGGCATTCCCTAGCAGTGCTGTGGTGTTCCCAGTGCCTGCTGTGCCTGCACCTTGCTCCAGCCAGTACCTTCCCCTGTCACATCCCCGGCCTCAGGTGGGACAGCCCTGGGACCCAGAGCTGCCAAAGACTTGAGCCATGTGTTGCCTTCTTTTTTTACATTTATTTATTACTTTTTGTTTATTTGTTTCACTGTGATGTGGCCTGTCAGGAGCTGTGCCTGACAGAGCCCAACAGCTTGTGGGACCCTCGGACTCGTGCTGGAAGCAGGGGGTCCCTGCTGCACCTGGGGAGCCCCCAGACCCCTGGGGCATCTCTGTGATTCCTGCTGGGAATCATGAGCTGGGCCAAGGGTGGGAGGTGGGCACTGACAAATGATCCCCACTCGGGGCCGGGCTGGAGGAGGTGTTATCTCCCTGGTGTCCCTGTTATCTCCATGACCACACCCTGCTCCCCTGGGCCCACCTGCAAGGGCTGTTCTGTCTCTCAGGCTGGAGCAGCTTCCCCTTTCCAGAAGCTGCTGTGCCTTGGTAAGTTGGGCTGTTCAGCTTGGAGGGCTCTGGCTCCCAGCAGAGCTGGCAGCAGCTGGGGGTGTCCTGGGTGCTCCCTGCTGATCCTGTTTCTGGCTGGCTGCTGGGGGGGCTGTGTTGGGGCCCTGCCCGTTGGTCAGACCCGTTCTGCAGCAAGGACACGAACCAGGGGACCCTCTAAGCGGGGGGAAGGAACACTCTGTGCTCTGTGACTCTCATGGGATGCAGGGGTCAGGTTTGGGAGCTGCAGCTTCCAGGACTGTGTCCTGTCTGGGGGACACCAAAAAGCAGCAGCAAAGTGTGTGAATTTCTGGAGTTTCACAGAGGAAGCAGTGAGAGGGTGCTGGTCTCTGATAAGCTCGTGCTGTGCTCTTGGTTTGGATTTCTGAACAGCAGAGAGTGCCCAGGGCTGTCCCCAGTGCCCTGGGAGCCATTCCAGCTGCTCGTCCCTGAGCATCACTGTGCACCCAGGCAGGCAGCTCTGTGTCCCTGGGCTGAAGGGGAGTCACAAACCTTGTAGCAATACTTGAATCGTGTTACTAAAAGCTGCTGGATATTTTTGCACAATTTGTAGGACTTTTTCTACGTGGAACATTTTGTGTCCTGCGCAGGGAGCGTTGTGCACGCTGGCACCAGGGCAGAGGCTCGCAGTGCCGAGCTGCCTGTCAGGTTTCCTTGGATCTCACAGACCAGTTTCAGCCTCGGGCAGGGGCAGCACTTTTTGGGGGGCAGCCCAGCCCCCCTGAGTTCACCAGCATCGTGCTTTGTACTCTGCAAGTGCCTGTGCCAGGGGGATGGCAGAGGAGTAGTGAGGAGGGGGGTTACCAGGGGCCAGACTCCTTCCTGTTTTTATTTAAACCAGTTTCCTTTGTTACTCAATAAAATTCTATTTTTAAAGAGCTAACTGCTTGGATGATTATTTTTCTCCTTGAAGACAGAAGAGGGCAGGTGTGTCCCAGTGTTTGGTGTCTCTCAGGTGCCAGTTGGACTCTGTTGGGCTCAGGCCTCGCCTGGGAGCTCCTGGAAACTCCTGCCAGGAGCGATGAGCCAGCAGCTGGTGCTGCTGTGACTTGCTGGAGTGAAGGGATTTTGCTGTCCCACATTTCCAGGCTGCCAGGGGCTCATCCCCTCCCCAGTGCTGTCCCCTCAGTGTCCTTTCCCCCCGTGGGCACTGTGCTCCTGTCTGTGCCAGCCCCTGGCCCTGTGGCAGGTGTGAGGTGCATAACCTCTGGTGTCTCCCCAGGAGGATGCCTGCCAGGACTTTGCCATTTCCTGCACAGCCTGACGGGATTTGCCCCTCCTCGGACGTTTGCTCTGATTTCTGAGGGTTGGCTGGTAAGAAAGTGCTTTCCTCTCCCCTCACGCTCGAGCCACCATCTCATCTCCACTGCATGCCAGCGCTGGCCTCGGGGCCCAGCACCCTCCAGCTGTGTTGACACCCACGTGCCCCATCCATCCCCCCAAAATCCCCCTGGCTGTGGGGCTCGGGGGTCACCTGAGGGCTCTGCCAGAACAGGATGGGTTTGGGTTCCCCCAGCTTTGTGCTGGGGCTTGGCATGGGCTGGAGCCACCCAGTCTGCATGGGGGACACGTGAGGGACACGTGAGGGACACGGGGATGGCTGAGGACCCTGGGGCTGGCTGGGACACAGCCCACGGTGGTGTGAGCAAACCCCGGAGAGATCCAGTGTGGGGAGGGAGCTGTGGCCTGACCAGGGCTGGCCCGGGCAGCTCTGCACCCCATCCCTGACCCCTCCAGTGGCTCAGGTGATCCCTCTGGCCCCTCTGCCCATTGTCCTCTCTGGAATACCTGGTTCCTCCTCCTGTGACCAAGGTAAGTTCCTTCCGGGCACGTTGGGATGACCTGTGTCACCTGTGGCCGTGGAGCTGCCCCTCTGCCCGCTCCCTGCAGCCCCCCTGAGCTCCTTGAGCCTCGGGGCAGGGATGGAGCCCGTTCCTCCCTCCATCCCGGCCCGTTCCCACTCTGTCCGCTCTGGGTGCTCCTGCTGCCCTTCCCTGCTGTTTCTGCCACTAACGCTCTCTTTCTCTCCCTCCCCTCTCCTGTTCCTCGCTGCGGGCAGGTCCAGCGCCGCGAGCCCCGGCAGCCTCTGCCCCTCGCGGAGAAGCCGCGGGAGCCGAGCCCACCACAGCCATGACCACCTCGAGTGCCTCCGCTCGCCTCCGTCCGCGCAGGGAGAGCTCCCCCAGGCCGGGCCGGGCGGCCGCGGGCCCGGAGCTCAAAGCCATAACAGCCCCCGCAGCCCCCGCGGCCGCCAGCTGGAGCTCAGTGACGGCGTCTCCCCGCCGCAGCCGCTGCAATGTCGTGGTTGGCGTCCCGGGGGGTTTGGAAGGAGCAGGATCACACCAGAGCCAAGCCGGGGCACGGCCCCGCAGCCCCTCCCGTGCCCTCCCCAGCCCCGGATGGGGATTCCTGCCCGGTCAGTTCTTCCCGCGGCCCCCGGGCCGCCCCCCAGCCCCGGCTCAGCTCTGCTTTGGGGAAGGGGTCCCAGCGAGCTCAGCAGCCAGGCCTGCCCAGCCCCGCGGGATTCACCATCCGGTTATGCCTTTCACTTTTGTAACAAAATGAACGTTTCTCCTGTTTACTGCGCGCCCGTGTCTGGCTCTGCTCTGCTGGCGGAGGGGAGCGGCTCCTGCCCGGGCACGCCCGAGCACGGAGCCAAGGGAGGCCACCGAGGGCTGGCACCGCTTTGCCATCGGCCGTGTGGCCCTGAGGATGGGAGCCAGGAGCTTCCCAAACCGGGCTGGGGCCGGGCTGGGGCCAGTCCCAGTCTCCCGTGGCTCTGCAACCTCCTGTGCAGGGGGAAGGGCCGGGCCGGGCTGGGAAAGAGCAATGGGCAGTGCCCGCAGGACCCGAGGCACCGTGAGCACCCCTCGGAAAAATGCGTTGTCCGCTGATGTTTTGGGAGCTGGCAGCGTCCCCACAGCCAGGGGGAGCAGCAGGGCTGGCCAGGGTGGCCAGACGGGCTCTGAGCATCCTTCCAGCGCCGCCGGGAATAGCCGGGAGCATCCTCTGCCTCCTGCCAGCGCCCAGCCCACGCCTGCCCTCGGCTCACGGCGCTGGAGACGTGCGCTGGCCGGGGCAGCGGCCCCAGCGCTGGGCTTAACTGGGTGCCCCTCTCCCCGGGGTGGTCACAGAGCCACAAAATGGCTTGGGATGCTCCTTCTGGCGCTGCCCTTCGGCGTTTGGGGCACCCACGGGTGCTCTGTGGGGCGATGGTGCGGCCGAGCCCACCCTGCTCTGGGCTCTGGGGCTGTGTCCTTCACCCAGCGCTGGTTTCCCACGGGTCTGGGGGAGCAGAGTGTCCCTGCAGCCTCCTCCGAGCCCGGCACAGCCCAAACCTGGAGCAGCTCAGCCCCCCTGGCAGGGGCTGCCACAGCTGCCAGGTCCAGGGCTGAGCCGTCCACACCCCACAGGTGTCCTTGCTGTGGATCCCCCAGGAGTCTCCCCACGGTTAAAGAGCCCGAATGCAGGGTGAGGCAGCATCATCCCAAGGTTTGGTCAGGCTGGGAATCCTTCACCAGTGCTGGGGACTGCAGACCCCAACCCCACATAATGGTTTTGCTGCCCGAAGCAATGTGAGCTCGGATTAACCCACCCAGGGACTCCTTCCTGCCTGTGGTTTTCCAAGGGAAGGAGATGGATTTGGGCAGGCTGGGCACCTGGTGAGCCTTTGGCCCCAATCCCCCTGTGAGGGGTGGGTTTTGTGCCCCGTGGAAGTTCTCGGAGGGTCCCTGTGGATCTGCCGGGCAGGGTGGGGGGCGGGCTCTGGGCTCCTACTCACCCATTCCTTTGGGAAGAGCTTTTCGCGACTCAGCGGGGCGGAACCCGATCCCACGGGATCAGCCCATCTGGGGAAGGAGCTCGAATTGCCGGGGAGGTGCTGCAGGAGGCACTGGGGGGACATGGAGGGGCTGTGGGGGGTTGGTGGAGCTGCCGGGGCCCTGGCCGGGAGGAGGTGAACGGCCCTGAATCCCTTTCCAGGGCGCAGAGGGAGGGGAGTGAAGGCTGGGGGTGCTTTCCTGGGCCTAAAGCGGTTGGGAAAAGCATCCTCCTGTCTTTCCTGCGTCCTCCACCCGCAGCAGCCGCTGGGGCGGTGCGGGAGCTGAGCGAGCGCTCCGGGCCGGCGGGGAGGAACAAAGCGAGTCAGGCTCATGGAAAGAATCACGACGCCCCTTTTCGCCTTGGCCCGGAGCCAGCCGCCCCACCCTGCCCTTCCCGCACGCTCCCGCACGGAGATAAGGCCGGGATTGGGCCGCGAGCGGGGTCGGGGCTGCGCCAGCGCCGGCGTGTGGCAACAAGCTCCGAGTGAAACTCGGCGCAAGGCGCAGCACAGATCCCTATCGGGGCACTGCGCTGCCACCGCGGCCCACGGCCGGCCGGGAACAGCCTAAAACTCCCCCAGAGCGAGCCCTAAACCTCTTTATTTACAGCCTGAGCGGTGGGAAAGGTCCCCGGCGGGCCGGTGCGATGGGGAGAGGCAGCCCTGAGCTGCGGGCAGGCGGCGAAGGAGCGCGGGGTGCTGGGGATGGGGTCTCCCCTCGCTCCTCCCACCACGCGGTTTTTGGGGGGTCCCACCTTGCGGCGGCTCGAAGGCCAGGGCTGACTGTGCCCCGCTTTTTGGGACGGTCCCTCCCGCGGCGCCTGGGAGAGGTGCGGAGCCTCTGCCTCGGTTTCCCCACCTGTGGGAATAAATACCTGCCCGTCAAGCCCTCGCAATCACTGGCGGGTTAATCACCACATTAAAAACGACAGTGATATGACTTTTTCAGGGGCGGAGGAACCCATTTTTACGAGCGGCCACACCCCGTGGCCCATTTCTCGGGGGGGGGGAGAGTCGAGCGCTGCCGTGTGTCCCCGTCCCCCCCAAAGGACAGCGCCTGTCGCCCTTCCAAGCCCTCTCAGCAGCGGGTTGGGCGTTCCCTGGGTGCCGGGGTGGGCGTCGGCTCTGGGGAGCCCCTCGGGGCATCCAGGGTGCCGCACCCACGGGGAGGGCAGGGCGTTGGCCGCCCCCCGCGCCCCCTCCCCAGCGCCCGCCGCCCGCGGGCGATGATTCACCGCGATTTTCCTTTTAAGGCCGCGCTCGGCGGGGAGGAAGCAGAGGAGGAGGAGGAGGAGGAGGACACTCCTTGGACCTGGCTGGCTCCTCCTGCTCTCGCTCGAGGCTCCGACGCCCAGCCAAAAGCGAATCCCGGCGGCCGCGCTCGGCAGAGGCTCCCACGGCTCCCACGGCTCCCGGCCCCGCTGCTCGCCCAAGCGCCCGCGTCCCAGCCATGGCAAGAAACCACCAGGTGCAGAAGGCCAAGCTGGCCGAGCAGGCTGAGCGCTACGAGGACATGGCAGACTTCATGAAGGCGGTGGTGGAGCACGGGGACGAGCTGTCCAACGAGGAGCGCAACCTGCTCTCCGTGGCCTACAAGAACGTGGTGGGCTGCCAGCGCTCGGCCTGGAGGGTCATCTCCAGCATCGAGCACAAAACCGAGGAGGGCGACGACAAAGCGCAGCTGGTGAACGAGTACCGGGAGAAGGTGGAGCAGGAGCTGAACAGCGTCTGCAACAGCGTCCTGGACTTGCTGGACAAGTACCTCATCAAGAAGGAGAGCGACCCCGAGAGCAGGGTCTTCTACCTGAAGATGAAGGGCGACTACTTCCGATACCTGGCCGAGGTGGCCAGCGGGGACGACCGCAAGTCGACGATAGAGAAGGCGCAGAAGGCCTACCAAGAGGCCATGGACATCAGCAAAAAGGAGATGCAGCCCACGAACCCCATCCGCCTGGGGCTGGCCCTCAACTTCTCCGTGTTCCACTACGAGATCGCCAACGCCCCCGAGCAGGCCATCTCCCTGGCCAAGACCACCTTCGACGAGGCCATGGGCGACCTGCACACGCTCAGCGAAGACTCCTACAAGGACAGCACCCTCATCATGCAGCTGCTCAGGGACAACCTGACGCTATGGACAGCCGAGTGCGCCGGCGAGGACGGCGGCGAGGCTGGCGAAGAGCCCAAGAACTGAGCGTCCCCTGCCGAGCCGGGGACCGGCCCCCCCTGCCCCCTCCAGACCCTTCCGCAACTCTTCGCGGG
>VZRX01007795.1:140377-162595 GCA_013398075.1 Notiomystis cincta | reverse complement strand
CCGGGGCGCGGGGCAAGGCCGGAGGGGCTCTGCGGGCTTTCGCAGCGGCCGAACCTGTGCGGCACGCCCCGGACCTTTATCACGGGTACTCTTTCCTTGCTTTGACTTTGTTAGCGGTTTGTTTTCTTTTTTAAAGCTAGACACCCTCTTGATTCTGAGCCTCAGTTTGGCGTTCCCGCGTGTTGCCGGCAGAGCGTGGGAGTCCCCTGAGCGCTGTCTCAGGTCGGGACTGCCCTCCTTTCAACTGGAGAGCTCCTCGCAGCGGCGCCAGGAGCGCGCCCGTGGCCGACCCCCGCCGCGTTCCTCGCACCCTTTTGTTACCGAGCCTCCGAGGGCGGGCTGTGCGCTCCTGTGGGGGCGGGTGTCCCCGAGCGTCAGCAGCAGCGGCACAGAGCAAAAGAATGCCGAGTAATTCCTTACGTGTCGAAATTGGGAAGTGCGCGTCGCTGGTGATGTTCTGAAAGACAAAATATGAAGCACTTTTAGAGGGCTCTTGTTTCTCTTTTTGTATATGTATGTCCTTAAACTGTTTCCAGTCACGTTACTCTAGGTTTCATTATAAGTTTCTATTTAAAGCAAATTTTTTTTCAGTAGACAATGAAAACGTAAAATGTTTTTCTGCTTCTGTGAAATTTTGGATAATATTTAAGGTGTTCTAAATGGTGTTTCTGAATTTTTAGGTGAATTGCTTTTGAGATGGATGAAACCAATTAACTGTATTTAGAGAGCTTTTTAACTACAGCAAGTGTACTTTATACGTACTTATATTTTTGTCTGGGTGATGATATTTGCATTTTAAACAAGAAACCCATATTTCACGAATAAGTTTATGGAGTATGCAGAAGGAAGGATGCAAGTTTTAGGTGGGTGAGCAGCAGTAGAAAAGCCTGTGAGCCTGAACTTTCAAAGACTACGTCTCAGTAAATGAAGTCTTGTACTATTGACTGTTAAGGAGACAGGTGCCATTATCTTAAGTGATAAGGACTTCTCAACAATTGACAATGAAGAATTATGTTGCACAAATTTTATTTCTCCTTAAGATATTCAAGAAATTTAATTGTTAGTGTTTTGTATCCTGAACAGTTACAGAAGTGGTTTCTTTCAGAGAAAAAGGATCCATATCTCTTTGTGTTCCATCTTGTCCAGGTCTGGTTTCCTCTGTGCTGTCAGCATGGCACTGTCACTTAGAACTGCGTGGTCCAGCCTCTCGTGGATGCGTTCAGTAGCAGCCTGTAAGCAGGTCCCGCTGCAGAGTAAGTAGTCATGAAATTGTGGAAGTCCTATATTCACATTTGTTCCTTGAGAGCCTCTTTCCTGTGCTGTTTAAAGTAATGGAAGTGTGGAAGTGATTTTTCTGTTTGAACAGAATCAAGTCTGTCAGTCTATGCTCTATTATAATAGTAATCTAAAGGATATCTTTATTTGTTTTTTCTTCTTTTGCTTTTAAATCCTCATGGTCCACATAGGATGCTCCCCAAATTTATTGATTAGCTTGTAAATACTACCCTTCTTAGCACTGATTGTCATTGAAGATTAAAATTTATTTTTCCAGACTTAGAAACAGTGATGAGAAAAGGTAAAAAGTAAAATCTCATTATTTAACATAAACAGAGAACAAATAGAAATAGGCAGTACTATTTCTTAGATTTTTGTCCATGTGTTAGATGCCAGTAGAAAGACATAGGGAAGATAATAAAGGTGATAGAAAAGACAATAATGGAGAAAATAGAATAGACATGTTACATTTTAGAGGTAAGTGGGCAAGACAGGGAAAGAAGTTTTCGGAAGAAATACAAACTAGTTGCAGTTTTCCAGAACTCAATTTCTCAATAACTAAGAATAGTTTAATTAGAAGAACAGAAGAGTGGAAGTGCTAACAGTAATTCTGAATTTAAGAATTTGCATCTAGCTACACAAAATAATAAATAGCTACACAAAAGTTTCTTCTTGGTTTTTTCAGTCTTCACAGTCTTGACACAATGAGTGCTCTCTCCTTCTGCTGTGAGCAGCCATGAAAAATCCTATTTGTATTAAAAGATGGTCTAATTAAAATAATGTCAGATAAAGTTGAAACCATTTTATGACTTAACAGAAAGCTCAGAACATGTGAAGACTTGTTTCTTGTGATCATAATTCTGTTCTAAAAGTGTAGTTGTGGAAAAAGCTTCACTGGACACAGAAACTTCCATGTGGATTTGTGTCAGGTTCCCAGTGGAAGTCAACTCCAGGCACATCCCAGGTCCACCTTAGGCTTGCATCCCTGCATTATGGTGGAAGGCAGTGCCTACAGGGTGATTCCTGTGTGAGGGGCCATTGAACACCTTACATGAGGCTTGTAATTGGAATCTACAATCTCAAAAGTCTTTTCCAACCTAAATAATTCTATGATTCTATAAAAAAAAAAGGGAATCAAACCATGGGGAAGGGACTTTGAGTGGTCTGTGGTCTAAGCTCCTGCTCAAAGCAGGGTCAGCTCTGCTGTCACATTGGGCTGCTCAGGGATTGCTAGGTCTTTGAAATCTCCAAGGACAGAGACCTCACAAACCTGCCTGGGTCTCAGCCCCCTGGTTGGCTGTCCTTATGAGGAAAACATCTCTTTACATATCCAGTCAGAGCCCCTCATTTTGATTTTATAGTAAATATTGCTATGAATTAAATCATGATCTTCCTCTAAGTCGTAAAGTGATGTTCTTTACATACATGAAGAGTATTTCCTAGTGGTGAACTCTATAGGCATTTTGTTCATATAGTGATTTTTCTCAGGAAAACAATACACCTAGGAAGGTAAGTATAGGTCATGGCTGCCTGCATACTGCACTAGAAAGCTGTGTACTAAAATGAACTTCTATTTAGACAGTATTTGAGTTTTGTTAATCTAAAACTGAATATAATCCCTGATTAAGACTTGAAACAGAATGAAAACTGAAAATGTAAACGTTCTTAAACTGTGCACAGCTCTGCTTGTTTTTACATCAGAGTTCTTTACTTGAGTTTTTATTGCAGATGGAGCTGTGTATCATGCTTGCCATAAATCTACATACTCAGTTCTCCCTGAAGACTACAACTGGTATGTAAATGTGCTTTGATGTGTGGCCTTTTCATGTAATGTTTATTCCAGGGCTACTCTCTCTGTTGTGAAGTTATCATATAATGATATCAGTATTGGATATACATAATAATTTTAGCTAAAGTACTGTCTCCAATAGTAATGATAAATCATGCAGGACTCAATCTAAACATGTTGATGACCCTCAGTACCCCTGCAGTTTTGTTTGTGGAAGAACAAAATTAGCTTAGAGTTGTCATTTCCACTGATTCTTGTTGTTAAGATAAAGTCCAGGTATTTTTTGCTGCTGCATGGGAAACTTGTGTAGAAAAGGGAAAAAATGATACAAATGCAGTGAGAAACACTGAATTCATGTCACCAACGGTTTTAGGAAGCTTAATGAGTCATAGGAAGGGGAAGGAAGGTGAGAAGAGTTCTATTCTCACAAGGAAACACTCAGTAGGACTTCTTGTTCAGCACTTTTTACCTAATAGAAAAGTTAGAACCCCAAACAGAGCTTTGTTTCCTGTTTTTTCATTGTAGATGTCATACGTCTTATAAAGACTTGTTATTCTAGAGATCATTATCCCCATCTCTTTAGAGTTTCATATAAAAGTATTTAAGTGTTTAAGATTTTTTCCTTCCAACCCATATTTCCAGCTATTGTAATAATTTATTTTAGCCCTTTTTTATTCTCCATCCAAAAAGAAAAAGGAACATGACTGAGGAAACAAAAAAATGCAAGTTTGGATTAAATATTTATGACCCTTATTTTATAGAAGATGATTAAGGATTCATAAATGCAGGGTCAAATCCAGTTTTCTTTGGGACTTGGGCTGCTCAGTTGTTCAGTACTTCTGAAAGTTACAAGTTTTTTTTATTTTTATAGTAAAGTGGAGCTTGCAGTGACATCTGATTTGAAGACCATTGTCTGCTACCACCCTTCGCTTGAGATCCCATACGAGCATACAAAAGTATGTCCAAGTGTGCACATTTATATTTCTTACTCTTGTAAAGGCATTTATTAGTTCATATATTTGGGTCTTCAGGGCATCTTTTTGAATTTGAAATACTTCTTTTAGTATGTGATCAGCACATGTGTGAAGTAAATGACTGATGAGTACAGCTGCTGCCACAAGGAGGAATTTACTCTTGGTTGAATTGAGGGAAGGGTGCAGAGTGAGACAAGCTCAGATATCACAGCATGCAGTAACTCTAGTAGAATTAAACAAGGCACTAAAATACTTGTGCACTGCAGAGAAAATACTGTGTGTCTATGAGGGTACTACTCAGAGAGGATGATTGGAATGCAGGTTATGGTTCACATGTCCTCCTGGGTGAGAGAATACCAAGAAATATTGCTACTATTGCTTTCAACTCAAACTTTAAATTCCATTCAGCACTGAGTTCATGAAAGGCACAAAGAGCTTTAAATACTGATTTTTATCTACCAGCAGGACTTTCAGTGTGTTCTTTAGATTGACGAAAGTAAATCTAGTGTTGCAGTTTAACATCTAGATAAATTTTTCTAGTGTTCACTTTTTTTTTGAACTTCCAATTCTCATATGCTAGTAAAATACTTTAGCTGGTAGCTGTGTTGCTGAAGTACCCAATGTGAAAATTCCCAATTGAAACCTTAAATATTTTGGCACTTTTTGCCTGCAAATTGCATAGCAGTATTTTTAAATCTGTTAGTTGCACATACCTCAAGAAAAACAGGTGTAAATGACTAAAACAAGGGAAAATATTTGTAATAGTGGTAGTAGTTACATTTCTAAATGAAAACAAACAACTTGGTCTTACCTTTTACATAAAAAATTAGGAAGTGACATTCTTCTCAAAGGTATGTGTCCTCTAAAAGATTTTTAGCAATGATGAAGATTGCTATGAATAAAATTCTGACTAGGAATAGTGTGGGTATTTTTGTAGAACTGAAGCTGATGATTCAGCCAGTGAATTGTAATTGAGATCTATAAGAATGCTGGTTTTAGAGGTAGGGTCTTCAGCTGTAGCACCTAGGGTAAACAGATATGTCTAGACATCTGCTCTACAGTGGTGTGGTTTCATTTGGGATGGGCAGGTGAGGACAATTAACAGCCAGTGCAATTGCAGCCATTTTTCTGTATATTTTTGTTTCAGCTGTTAGATAGCATTACAGCTTGTTCTTATGTAGCTTGGGTTTCTGACTTTCTCAATTAAATAAAAAAGGGAGAAACAGGACATTTATATTACTGTTTTGCTAGCCCATACCACGGCCAGATCCAGTGAATAATAAAGAAGAAAACCTTGATCAAGTTTTAAAATCCAGATTGGATGAAAAAGAGCTAAAGAACAGTAGAGGTCCTACAATTGAAGAGCTCAGCAAAATGTTTTATACAACAAAACATCGCTGGTATCCTGTGGGACAGTAAGTATTTTCTTTTTGATTTATTTCTTTTGGAAATAAATGGAAATACAGGAATAATTTAATGATCAGATTCAACCTATCATGAGTCATGTGAGACAGGATACATCAAGCATTTGGGCTACTACATAAAATTTTAAATGCAGTGTTGGGTAAATAGAAGACTGTATTTAGTGAAGGGATTTTTTTAGCACTGTTCATTTGGTAGACTTTGCCACTTTTTTTTCTAAAATATGTGACAGTGTAGAAATTTCTCATACATGCAGTTAGTTACTGGTTTGGGTCATTTCCTGAAGTTCCATAACAGAATCTAGTATGTAAAATACCCTGGATGGACATAACCAAATGGAGCTTGGAAACATGTATTGCCTATTCCTTAGCAGCCTCAACAGGATGATTCTCAGACTTAGAGTAGCAGAGGTTTTTCACTTGGAATGGTGAAAAGTGCACTTTGGTGTGCCTTGTGTTCTGAAATCGAGGAGGAATAGAGGTGCACATCCACATGACTGAGCTTAAAGAGGAGCTCTGGACATTCAGATACACTGATATAAACAAGCAGCATTCTGGGGGGTGTTGCTCCCTTCCACTCCATGCTGTGCCATCTTTCCATAGCTGATCATTTTATAGCTATGGAGACATAATACAGGCAAATTTTTTGTTCTTATCCACAGAAAACTTTTTAATGAATATGCTTTGGGGGTAGATACAAGGAATGGAATGGTAGGACTTCTATGACCAAAGGGTAGCTGTCACTTGAATGAAGATCAGACAGGATCTGCCTTGTTTAGGGTATGATTAAGAGGGAAGTGTAGATCATTTTTTGTTCTGAAGAATTTGGTTTTCTGAAAATATTAACACTATTTAACATACAGTCTGGCACAACTCTTTTGAACATCTTTGTTCTATAGCAATCATTTTAGCCAAAGGGGAAGCTGACCATGCAGTAAAATTAACTTCACACAAAGGATTAAGAATAAACAGCAGCCTTTGTGCCTATTCAGCTGTGTAACTGATTGGATTATTGCGTGCTTGTAGCAGATGTAGCAATAGAAATGAGTAGCATTATGTAACTCCTCGAACAACAGAGATGACATCTCATGAGTGGTGATGGATTGTGCTCATGTATCTTGTATTTCACTTCCTTGTGTAACCTCAGATCACTCACTGGGGGCAGAAATATCCAGAAAATAAGGCTTGCACTCACTGTAGCCTTTTTTTTTTCTTTTAGGTATCATAGAAGACGCAAGAATCCTAATCCTCCTAAAGACCGATAACAAAGATAACTTCTTGTTCATCAGGACTTTGCTGTTCATCCTGATTGGAAATAAAAGTTACAGAAAGTGGCATGTTTGGCTGTTACACAACATGCTCAACTTGATTTGACTGTTATTTTCTACTAAAAACAACACAACAGCACTGGTGAAACAGGGAGTCAGTGAAGGCAGTTGCATTCCTGGTCAGCAGATGGACTAGTGTTAGAACAGGCTGTAACAGAGATGGAGTGCTCTGGTTGAATTCAGAGGTCAGAGGCTCATCACTGGTCACGTGAATCCATAGAAGTCCTGTCAAAATGTGAAGTCTAGAAATGGATGTCTTAAGGTTTGGTGGTTTTGAGGGAGATCATATATTTTTTTCTTAAGGAATCTGGTAACTGAAATGCAGGTGAACTTGAATACTGAAGTATTAAGGAAATAGTATTTGTGAAAAATATTATATGAGGTATTTGTTAAAACAATTAAATAGTTTTCCTTCTTCTGTTACACTTGCAAGTTATCTGGTTCCATGTTTAATTCTAAATTAGCCAAGTGATTGCATTTAAGACTATTGTGTACTGAAAACTGGCCAAGTAAGTTATTTTTTAACATCCAAGACACAGTAACTTGTCCTTCTAAATCATCCAGCATTTTCAGATATCTGAGAACTTCTGTGTGCATTCGTGGTTCATGGGAGTTTTTTTCTGTTTCTTTAATCCCACCCTAGCTACTGCTCAGTGAGGATGCTGTGTTCATACTTAAATTGGAATAGCTGTAACACACCAGAAGTTGTTTACATCAGCAAGGTAATCACTGCTCTTTGTAGCTTACCAAGGAGGAAGGATTGACCCTTTATTACATAAAATGCTTTAAATTAAAGAAAATTGGTCTGATTCTACTTCATTGCTTTAGCATTTTGTAGTGCTTAAGTGTTCTTCCTCTTGTAATATTCTGTGTCATCTAGCATTTTTTTCCTGCAGGAAAAGGAAAAAAACCTTTGTTCCAGTCTGTAGGTTTAGGCATCAGCCCTCTGATAGAAAGGGCTAGCTTGGAACATTGTGCCTCTGCAGAGATCTCAGTGACTTCAAAAAGCCTTCTTAGCAGATCCTTTTAAATAATCAGAAAATAATCACCTCATATACACTATATATTTTTATTGCATTTCCCTTCCAAAGCAATTTGGATAACCTAGGAAGGGGTTTGTTTCTTCTGTTAGTCTAGTGTCATTTCGCCAGCATGTGTTTTCTACAGATTTTGCTACAAGTTGAGTACCACTCATCTTCTGAACTGAGATGTTGAGAAACTGTTAATTTCTAAGGATATTACTAAATAACCTCTTTTTCCCTTGAATATCCTTTAATTGTGAAAAAAGCAATGTTGGAGGTGTGTAAAAAGACTGCCTTTAAACACTTGTGGAAATTTTTACATAAAACTAGTGCCAGTGCATTTTTAACTCTGAATGCTGGGTAGCTGATAATGGTTTATCATGGCAGAGCATGAAATCATTTTGCTTCTTCTCTCTGTTGTGCTCATAAGATATCAGAGGCCTTCTCAAGCCAACATCAGCCAAGTGATTTTGGCTCCCTGTTAATGAGGTGTTGCTCACATAAGAAATCTGCTGTTGTGAAGGAGTGTCTGTGGGGTCTCTGCCTAACTCTAAAAGTTCAATTGCATGAACATAATCGTGGCTTTTTCTGCCTGGAATATAGGTTTTTAAATAGATTGTAGTAATTTATAGTACAACAAATTTAGGTATTTTCATTGATTCATGGTGCCTGGTACTGACTCAGGTGCATAAGTGAGCTTACATGTTATGTAGTGTTTTGTTACGTTCCAGTGCATAAAATTGAGTCCCCTTTATTTTTGGAAAGCTGAGACCTAATATGTCACCGCTTGACTTCAGTGTAAGAAAAGATATCCTTGGACTAATTTAAACTTAAATTTTTTTTCCCCCATTCTTTCCCCCATATTTTTGTTTACTGCTGCCTAGTGCTCCTAAGAAATTTTGCTTTACAGAGAAACCTCCTGTTATGACATTTGTCTGTTCTTGCTTGTCAAACCCTGTTTATGATCCAACATCTATAATCAGTGTAGAAATACTGGATTTCACAATGTTTCCCAAACACATTTGGATGCTTTTCAGGCATTTTGAGAGCTAAAAATCTATGATGTGCTTGGCTGCTATCTTTAAAGTACTTCCTCTTCTGACCAGTTGCTGGAAACTGTCTGAAACACATGTTCACTACATGTACCCTGTGCCCTTTTGTTATTAATTCATAACATTGATGTTTTAATATCTTTCCCTGCATTTTGCTGCTGCTTTCAATCTTTGTCGTTTTTTTTTTTTACTAAATCTTTTTCCTGGGTTACTCAAGGCATTACACAATTAAAATAACTAGTCTCACAGTAATCTGAAGCTCTCTTCTTGGTTTTCTAGGTCTCAAACAACTGCCTTTGTTTCTCTTCACTTAAAAACTTGGAATTCAGAATTCATCCACTTGATTATTGTTCTGCTTCTGTGCAAAAAAAAAAAATCCATTTGTCCATTTGAAAGTTAGTTTGGGATTTCTGTTTTCTGTTGCTCTTGTTCTTTGTAATTGAAAACTTAAGTTGTGTAAAATTCGCAATGTTAAGTCTGTTCTGGCACTTTGTATCCAGTTTTGGGCACTTAGCCATTCGCTTTGTATCTAGTAGCTGTTGAGTGTTCCAGACCATCTTAGGCTCGTTGCTGAGGATGGTTTACAGTTGGGTACATCTTACTGAGTGATTTTTGGTTTTTAACTGTCTCACTAAAAGTCTCCTCAGGCCTTGTTTGCCCTGCATGCCGTTAGAAAACTCTGTTTCAGTCGAGTATCAGAAATTTTGCCCTTACTTCACAGAATTGTTAGGTTTGGAAGGGACCTCTGGAGATTGTGTTGTCCAAGCCCTCTGCCAAGGCACGGTCACCTGTAGGAGGTGACGGGATTAGAGGTCGGTTTGCAATGTCTGCAGAGGAGAAAACTCCACAGCCTCCTCGGACAGCCTGTTCAGCGCTCCCGAACAGCAATTCGGACCATTTAAATCGCAGTTCAGTTCACCTAGGTGAACTTTAGTGAAAAGAATTCCTTCCCCTTCTCCAATTATCCCCGAATAAGGCAGAAGGGATGCGTTTAAGGGTTTTTTTCCCCCTCGTTGAGCGGCGCGGCGCTGCAGTGCAGCCGTGTGGCACCGCCGGGAGGCAGCACCGCACAGGGCCTGGCCCGGCCCTGCGGGCCGCTTAACGCCGAGCGGCGCCCGCGGGCCGCTCCCTTCGCACACCGGCGCTTCTGCGCCCAAAGGGATTGCGGTTAAACCGGCGGAGCTTTTCTGCCTGCTTCTTGAACTTCTGTGAGGTGTCTGAGACACAAAAAAGCGCTCCGCCCTCCCAGGCTGTGGGAAAATGTGTAGGAGTGGGGCAGAAATGGGCCCCCTGTGCCAAGTGTCANCTCCTTCCCCACCCGTCCCTCCCTCCCCAGCTTTCCAGCTCCTCAATTCCATAGGAAACTTCTCCCTTGCTGCTGTTGTAATAGGTCTGAACTCCATCTGTCATGTCCAAATTCTGCTGTACCAGAATAAATCGTTGTGGCAGGTCATTATAAGTCACAGTACCGACTGCTTGTTAAAGCCAGCGCTACATTTCTCATTTATGCCAGTCTTTATGAATTTTAGCAGCTTCTCTGCTGTAATTTCTCACATGCTCATCCATCCTCAAAGCCAATACAAAGTTATAAAAGGGAGAGATCAAATAGATGTAGATTGCATTCCTCCTCTGTAGTAGATGATGTATATTTTATTTTAATGCTACAATATAACAAAATTGACCTGAAGCAAACTCACTAGGAACAAACAGAACAATAAAGGAACAAATTGTGTAACTACAATACATAAAACTTGGTGTTATCTCCAAGGCTGAGACAGATACTAATGAGACATCTAAACCTGAGTTAATCTTTATAGGCTCCCCTTATGGTCAGTTGGCACAAAAAAAGTACATGCACAAGGCAGTTGATCTTATTCTTACATTTATTGTCTAGAATATGTCACACAATTGCCTTTTTTTTTTTTTTAAATTTAGGGGCACATCTATGCAAAATACTCCCCTTAAAATTCAGATAAAACCCTTTTTGGTGTTTCTGCTAGCTTTCAATAGCATGTAATCTGTATATGAAACTCTTGGTTCTCTATATAGAGTAATTCACACACACTTAATTTGTAAATGTCTATTGTGTATGGGATTCTAATCTTGCCTCCTTGTATTTAGTCAACCCTCTAATGTTAAAAATAATGCTGTTTGGAGAAATGAGATAGTTATTTATCTTTCTGGCACCCGTTATAAAATAAGCCTATGATTTCAACTGTTAACTTTAGGTACTTCTACAAAAATTAACATGATAAATTATGATTTGCTGGGCAATTTGCACAGAATTATCTGAAACTTTAAATACAATTGACACAGAATGTCAGTTCCACTGTGTATAACTATGGTCTGATGCTGTAGATCAGACAGTGGGTGGTATGTGGAAGCTGCATGAACTAAACAGCATGTTTGCTCAGCAATTTGCATCTCATGGCTTCTGGAGAAGTAAAAGTTTATGGCCTGGCATGCCACTTTATTAAGGGTCATGATGTAGGTGAAAAGTGATAATGTATCACAAAGTTTTTTGTTGTGTAGAGGCAACACAAGATGTTGGAACAGCTAATAAGAAGAAGCTTTGCCAACTGGTCTTTATGAAACATAAATACAGGAAAAAGTTGTGCTTATATTCAGCTTTACTGCTTGTCAAGATGAAAAACAGTTTCAGGTCAGAGGCAGTTTACCTTTTTAAATAAGACCAGTTCTAACTGCTACCAAAGTTTACAATCCCTCAGCAAAAGGATCTCCCTACCAGCAAAATGTGAGATGATTAAAAAAAAAAAATCTGGAAGAACTGTTTTTTAGCATCTCCTCTGCTAAAACTAATAAAATGTTGACCGTGAAAGTAACAGAGAAAAATTAAATTAACAGTGAAAAGTTATTGCACTAAGCCATTACCATGCTGAATAAAAATTAACCTAAGTAAAAGATTAAACTATTGAAGCATGACCCTCCTGTATAAACATGTATTTCCTACTCACTAATGGTAACAAAACAGAGCTTAATAGTTCTGTGCAAAGATTAGTGTTTCTTAAACACTCCTAGTCATTAGCACTAAGTTTTTAAACACTGTTGAAGTTTCTTGTCTTAAACACTACTAGTTTCTCATTCAAATGTGTTTTATTTGTTTAAACAAATATGGTAAGTACTGTTTTTCTGAAGTCAGCATCTGTAGGAGTTGTCTTCACTTTTGCTTTAGTTAAGACAAAGTGATGATTTCTATTGAATAATAAACAAATGCTAGAGAAAAAATTTCCTTGATCCCTTAATTAGTTAACATTTGGTTGGTTGGTTGGTATAAGTAACATAAGGCTTCACATCCTTTTTAAAATTTATTTTGTCATTTTTAATATTGACTAGTTTCAATATGGGTTCACTTGTTATTTTCCAAGAAGAGATGTTTACAGAATTCCTTTTCCCCCATGCCATTTTTCCTACAGTTAAAATCCTGGCATTAGTGATGGAGTAACAGCAGTAGCGAGTTCCACAAAATTTAGAACTGGATTAAGAAAAAAGGATTTCCTACCCACAGTAGAAGCACAGTGCAAATAAAATTCATGGGAAATTCACCATAAGCAGAGGTAAGAAAAATGACAGAGAAATTCCCTTTCTAAAGCACATATTTGTATTGAATTACTGAAAGAAACACGCTGTGTGTTGGCTGCATGGAGTTACAATTAATTGACTAAGAAGTCAATGGATGGCCATATTTGTTGAAGAAAGATTTGAAACGAGCCCAAAGAGGCCGCTGGTAAGGCTGAAAGGTGACACAATGGCCTGTGAAGAGAAGAGCAGCAGTGCTTAGTACCAACACAGCCTTGTCCAGTCCAAGGACAAAAGCTTGAATTGTTAGAACTGGGCCACTGTTTTGTTTCTATATGAGCAAGATTTTAACTCATGACTTTGTGGAAATGATGCAGGAAAAGCCTTGTATTTCTTTAGCAGTGATGCATTTATTCTGCAGTGAAAGTACCTGTGTAACTCCTGCAGCTGAAGCCAGGACTCTGGGCTTTACCACACTGAGGTGGCCCCAGCGGCAGAGAGATGCTCCGGATCCCTCTGGGCAGTGTGGGAGCAAGCTCAGGCCCCTGCTGCTGCTCCCACACCTCTTCATTGCCTCCCCCTGTTCCACAAGCCCTCATAAAAGCAATGGCTTCCCACAGTCTGCACCAAGCACCCCTCCCAAGATCACATCCTGCTCGACTTCACAGGACGTGCTCTTCTAAACCACCCGAGCTGGCCGCGCCCTCGAACCTTGCTGCATCCCGGAACACACAGCACATACCCTCGTGGTGATGCTAGGAAAGCACCCTTCTCACAGGCTGCAGCACAGCCTCACACCATTTCACACACTGCAAACTGAAAGATAACACAGAAAAATCAGAATGGCATGTTGGGTGTAGATGGGCACCAGAAAGAGTCAAGGAAGACTATGGGATGTGAATATGGGAGTCTGCTCTACAGGGAACTAGCCCAGCTAGTGTGAGTATAAGCCATACATATTCCTCTTACATTCCCAGTGTAAGTCCTTCCTGACATCAGGGACTTTTTTGTAAATTTAGAAATACAAGCTTGCCCTCTGAAATCAGATAGTGTGAACCCACAGCATTTTTAGAGATGACCTGATCTTAGATTACCTTTATCTGTTCAGAGTACCAAGTCTGAATGAGTCTGGTACAGGCTTATACATATACAAAACCCAGCAACTCACAGGCATAATTAAGTCTTCTTTAAACAATTTGAGTCACCAGTCCAGATTCTCCTGTCCAGTTCAGAGATGCCCCAGTTGAGACTCCTGTAAAAAATACAAGGATTCTTCTGAATAAACAAATATGCAGAGAAAAAAGTGCATTTCTGTAATACCAAACAAAATCTGGATTTAGTAGCAAGTATCTTCTTACACAGTCAACACTGGAGTAAATAAACAATACCAAAGGTCACTAAATGTCATTGTTCTGTAATTTTTAGTCTTCAGAGGATCAAAGAAATCTAAAGAAATGGTTCAAGTTGAGACACTTGGTAAAATAATGAGGTGAAAGGCTTCTGAAGTTTTCTGGAGGAAAAAAACCCACAGCAATCAGACATAATTCTTAAAATCTTCTTTTAGGCATTATTAAACAAAAATGTGTATCTTCTTTAGGGTTCATGAAATGTCAACAAAAGAAAATAATGGTATAAAAACCAAAGAGCTGTTTTTCAGTTATTCTCATGGCATAAGGGGTTTGTTTATTCAAAGATCTGTGACACTGGAAAATAAGATGCTCTCTTTCAATACCTTGCCAGGTGGTGTTTTGGTTTGGTTTTTTCTTTTCAGCTGTACTTGTATGATAAATTAGTTTTGCTGGAAATACACTACCAGTTCAGCACAATTTTTTTTAATAATTAATCTCCTTACCTGGCATATTTTGCCCCCTTAGAGTAGCCCAAGGAACTGATCTTTAAATGCCCAGGGAGATTAAAAGATACATTTCAGTCAGTTGCTGAAGTGTAACTTGGAAGCATAATTGATCAGTCATTTGGGAAATTTCATTGTTGTTGCTGTGCCTTTTTGATCAGCCAGTCCAAAGGGATTTCATTAACATCCCACTAGTACCTCTGACTAAGAAGAAATTTTGGATGGATTGTGAAAGCCTCTAGAAATAAGCTATTTTTAAGTGCTAAATATATAAATACAAATTGAGTAGAAACAGCTGTTGTTTACATTCTGTGGACACAGGATTTCACTCCTTGATGGATAGGGGAAGAAAAAAAGCCACTGAAAGATTGAAATGCCCTGACAGAAACTGGAAAAATGGGGATCTAATAAAAATACATGCAATGAACCTCATTGTTGAGTGGTATAAATTGGTAAAGCTTTCCAGGTTTGACACCATAACATTATATAGCCCACCTGCAAGGGGGACTTGAGGAGCTCTATGTATTTCTTGGAGAAAGTGGAGGGAGAGGTTGAAGGAATGAAAATGCTGAAACAAAGGCATAAGAACAAATTCATGTTTCAGCCTTTTATGCAATGGCTAACTGATAACCTGGCATTTTCAAAAGTAGTATCCCAGAACAAAGCCCCCATTCACAGTAAGATTTTGCTATGGACCTCTGCTAGTTTGAGATTATGTTCTGGAAGAATTATAAAAGCTCCTAAAAAATGTAAGCAGCATATTCTAGACCAGTGTGCCTGAAAGTAGAGGACTGTGCTGCAGGGAAAAGGAAGCACAGTGTGGAAGTCACACCCTTTGTGAACTCGAGCTTTTCACTGGCCTGGCAGGGGCCCTCCTGCGTGTCCTCCGTTTCCCTGGAGCGGGTCCCTGCTGTCACATGTTCCTCTGGGAAGTCCATGCTCCCTCCTGCCACGCCTGCTTCCATCTGTAACATCACCAGCAACCACCTGGAGTAGAAAGAAGTGGTAGACTGTCCTCAGGAAAGGTAAGGCATGTTTAAAAATGTACACAAAACATGGCTGCTAATTTGGACCAAACCCACTCAGTCAAATCAGCGATAGGAACCTGGGAGGGGGAATTAAAGGTGGGATTCTTTTGCTGACTTTTACTTACAGAAGGAAAAGGAGTTGATACACCTAACAGAGCTAAAACTCAAGCACCACAGAACCACTGGATTCTTTAGAGCCTGGGGAGTGATTTCCTCCAAGATTAGTTCTGTTTGACTTAGGATTGCTTTGTGCCTGCCAGCACACAAAACCTGTTATTACACAGGCAAAGGTAGGACAGAAATTTCATTCTTGTTCCATTTTAGGTACACTCTTGCCTGCTGTTCTGTCTGACACAAAAGATATGTCCAATGGCTAAATGCATCCTTTCCTTCCTTACCAGAACAAAAGCTGATCTACAGCAGCAGGTTCTGCAGCTTCCTTCTGTCTAGCATCATGTGGCATAAAATGCTGGGGAAAAATTCTGCTGTGCCTCAGGCATTTTTCCAGATCACATTTATTCACAGAGGGATAATTTATCAGAGTAATGAGCTCTGAAGAGACTACTAAAATTAGCGTTGAATTTTGAAATAGAGGGCAATGGCACTGAAAGTCAGAAAATATGTCTAGCCCAAACTCACACTTTATAAAAGGCTTTGCATATTTTGTAATAATTATGCATATTATTTCCCCTCCTCCATTCATTTATAAAGACAGAGAAATAACAACAAACCTAAGCAAATCTGAATTTGGTTACACAGAGCCATCTGTTAATTCTGGTATATGGCAGTAGAGGGCATCTAAGGACTTCAAGTCACATATGGTAAGGGATTAAAATCAGATGGCTGAAGGAGTTATTGCTCTCCCCCGGAGCCATTCACCCCACCCCAGGACAGAACTGCCACCTCATGACCAAACAGCTCAGGAGGCTGCTCCTGACCGACGGCAGTTTTGAGCCACACTGAAAGTGGGGCTGTTCTTAAAACACCACTCTGAAAGCTGAAGCTGTTTAGGAGGAGATGCACGAGTTAATTTCTCTTCCCTGCTGTAGGCAGAGCTCTGTGAGAGCCACAGGAAGGTTTTGGGTACAGTACAGGGGGAGATACTGCTTCAGGCAGCCTGTCCAATTTTATCTACTACTGTTTGAGCTCTAATTTCCACACACCTGGAAAAACTGCTTACAGGAGGAGCAAGTGATTCTGGGAATGGACAGGCTGTGCCAAGAAAAGGCGACCTGTGGACCCAATGCTCTTTCCTTAACCAGAAAGAGTAGCCCTATGTCTGTTTCCTCTCTGGAGCCTAAAAATGCCAGCCTGTCTGGCCTGCATTTCAGTTTGTGTCCTCCCAATATGCCAGTCAGATGCAGGATGATGCGGTGAGCCATCCTGACGAAAAAGCAAGCACTAATCCTGACAAACAGAGAGAAGGTAGTTGGCAGCTAGCACTGTTTTCTTGTCATCTGTCCAGGTTTGTATGACATTCCACATCCAGCCTCTCTTCATGCTGAAGCAGGGAAAGCAGCCATGCCTATCTTGAGCCAAAAGAAGCCAACACGTCAGAGGCAGGTTAAGTTCATTACCTGACACTAATACTTACTGCACTAATCTGAAAAATGTATTTGAGCCCAGCAGCATATTCACATACAATGTATTTTCAATTAACTGTAAGAAGTTTAAAGTTACATAAATACATCAGTAAACGTTGATTATCCTGTTATTCAAACTCCTAAGTACAGCAACACGTCAGGCCTTATGCTGAAGTCTGTTATAGCCTTAGCCTGAAATTTAAAAGTAGCTCATGCCCAGAGAAAGGTTCTACAGCTCATTTAATGATTCACAGTACTCCTAAAATGATATTCATCTGTCTGCTCTCCATGGCAGCACTTTCAATCATAAACACTTAATTGTAGGAATCCGTCCTCAAGGCCAAATAGCTCTGGGTGAATTAAACTATCCTTAATGTAAGAACTAGAACAGTGATTTTAAATTAATCTTTTTCTGATGGGAGGCCATTTATTCAGAGACACATAACCCAGTTTCTACTTCACTTTACTTTTCACTCAAAAATCTCCCCTTTACAGATAGCCCCTGCATCACCTGTTTTAGTTTTCCTTATTAGTTTCAAAACTGACTCTCTGCCAACAAAGGAACTTTAATTACTTATGGATTGGCAAAGCATAGGAGAGCTGCCTTCATGCTGTCTGTCAGGAAAAACTTTCTTTCACAGACATTACTTCTCTCTTTTACTTTGTGGCGTAGGACTCGCAACTGGCAGAAAAACATCTCAAGCCTCCTCAAGCATAAAAGGCTTGTTTTTTCTGGCAGCATCTAGGAGGAGAATGCAAGATTTCACAGTGCTTTCAGCTGGGCTATCTCTAGGATTTTTCTAAAACAAAGACAAGAGTGTATGCTTCTCTAAAAACCCAGAACTTCAGAGAGCATGGTTCCAAACCTGTGTGTGTGTCTGTGTGTAGGTGTACATGCATATACACACCTATATGCTCCTTCTCAGCCAAAAAAACAAGGCAAATAAATATTACAGTCACAGCATTTTATGCTATAATCTGAATATTAAAATCCATATCGAATATTCTCCTAGCAGTTGTTTGAAAATATTATCCAAAATGGTCCTTTCCAGAAGTCCTTTTCTCTACCATGTTCATGAGAAGGAACCACGATAGGGAAGAAAATGCTATCCAAGCACATATATTTACAACTTATTCTCCAGTAACTTTCAGCAATAGTTAGCTAGTTTTAGTCAGAGTGAAACTGGATAATTCACAAAATAACATGGTGATAGACAGACCAGAATTCTGCTGTTTATAAAGAAGTCTAACATAGCATAAAGTAAAAACTGCTCTGTAAATGATCTTCTTTTTTTATACTTAGTACTCTGTGTCACTACGTTCTGCTTTTCCTTTACATGCCCATCCAAAGTATTTTTATGTTATTTTGATTTAACCTCAAATTGTAAATAGTAAGCTGGAGAAACTAAGCGAGCACTACATTTAATTATTTTCATTGAAGACCCCAACTGTGTCTAGGTAATCTCTTAATACAGTTTAGGCCTTTACTTTTAGATAGTAGATAGCACAGGATGAGATGAGAGAAGGACTTAAATGCCACCTTTTTTGGTCAGTTTCATGCATTTCAGTGATTATCTGACTACCTATCCACTGAACCAAAGCGAATGACTCTTCTTTTTCTCAACTGTCTCTGAAAGAAAAGAATCTGGATGTTATTTCAAAGTACTACACTCTTGGTGTCATTTTTTGATATTTGCTTTTAAATTACAAGTACTGGTTTCCTTTTAGAGCACCTCTGATTCATAGGAATTATTCACTGAATTCTTTTGTTATTTTCCTTTACCAAATGTATATTATCAAGAAAGACAAAGTATTTACATGTGAATAGATAAAAATGGCAGGAAATAAGGTGGGAGCTGGTAAAGAGTAAAACTGTTTGGTATAAATCTTAATCTATTTCATCAAAACATTCAGTTCCTCAGGCAGCTGGAAAGAGCAGGGTGATCCCTAGACTAAAATATTTGTTTTCTCTCTGTTTTATTTATTATGTTTCAGGAACTCTTTGTGAAATAAGCAAACTTTTCTCCTACCTGCTAAGTGAGAAATCCTCCAAGAGCTCACATTGCAGACCTTGTTTGTGCTGTGGAGTTACAATTAACTTGTTCCAATTTGCTGGAGCTAAAGGCTCAATATTCATATTTCTCTGCTCAAGAACCAGACTGTAATCCCAGGACAGGGAGAAACCGTGGCAGCTGCACACTGTTATTTAGACTACTTCAGGTAAACAGTTGTCAAAATATGGTCAATAAGTAGATGGATGTGATAAGCAATAGCTGTTCCTTTAACTGAGGGGGATTTTGACTGACCAAATGGTATGCCATGGATATTCTGTGCTGCATCTTTGGGAAGTTAAGGATGCAGAGAGCGAGGAAAGGCCCCCTCTATTCTTCCAGGTAGCTAGGTAAATCTATGTTAATAATTCAGTAAATCTTTCCAGTGAATCAGAGCAAATTGAGCAAAATCAGCTGAGTCAAAAACACATTACTCCTCCCCTGCTCACATCATATTATATAAATAAATCAGTGTACTAGCTCTCCAGTAAACTTGGCATACTTTTCAGGAACAAAGTGAAAACCATCTCTAGTAACAGGCGCTTCCTTCGCAGGACTGTAAAATGCTGTTGCCTCCTTCCTTGGTCATGAAAGGGATTTTTGCCTAAAGGAAAAATAAAAAAACAAATTCACTCATCTTTCCCTGTCTTGAGCATATACATTTGAAATGAAGTCAGAAACAACATATTCTGCTTGTGATTTTCAAGGAAGTCTTAATGTTCATATTTTCACTACTAGTATAAAACTTGATTAGAAATATCTACTATATGGATGATATACAGTCAGAACCAACATTCATGAATAGTAGAAAGTATCAGGAAAAAAAAATAAGGAATTGCTTAAGTTTGTGCCTTTCATCTCCAGTCAGATCATATGCCTCTAAAACTGGCTCAGAAGCATTCGTATTTCTATACATACAGGCAATGTTTGTTCTAGAATTGCTACCCCCAAACACACAGATTAAAAATAAATAAAACATTTGGTTTGAATTGTACATAAAAATTTTAAATCCCCACTTGTATATAGTTTTTGTATTAGTGACTGTTCAGAAAATTACTGTTTGTTGCATGGCAGATTAAAAAACCCTATTTTGTTTACATGATGGAAAGCTAACTCTTCTGAGTCTGCTCCTTCTTTTCTCTTTCTCCATTTGACATCTTTCTCCTACTCCATTCTGATTTTTATGAAGTAAAACTCTTAAGGCAGACCAAACCTGTATTAAATATCCCAGTGCCAAAGAAGCTAAAAAGTAGTTTTAAGTAGTTTCATGCACTACATACGGCCCACAGCCCCAAAAGTAATTTAATTTAGTCACCTTTTCTTACCCTTACAACTATTTTTTTTTCTCCCCTGTGACTGTATGGAAGAATCCTGCAGACAGAGGAGAAAAACAGCAACTAGCACTGTTGAAAGAAACAGTGAAATACAAACGTACTCCACCGAGCCTACAGCACTTTCAGATGTCTCCAGCTGGAGAATAAAGGTAACTCTGAACCAGAGCACTCTTATGAGGTGCCAGTATTGTCATCTAAAGATTGATTTGCAGTTTTAAAGTTTGAATTTCATTACTCTTGTGAGTTTATCAGATATGTAGTGCTGTTTTTTAAGAGACATTAAGTTCTCATGAAAAAAAATTAACAGAACTCTGTTTAGGAAAGATCCTGCTGATATACTGCCTATTTAATTTTTATGCTACCTTTTTCATAACAATATCTGAAGTTTTAAGTAACAAACATTTATGACATTCTTCTGTTCTTGTTTCTCATTCACCACATAAATCGTGGTCTTCCTCCCTCTGCCTTTATAGCAGCTGGTTGTGGTTTTAGAAACAAATTATTATGACTTCAAGTGACGAATAAACAGCAGAAGCAAAGGAAGTCTTGAGATACTATCCACATAAAAATCCCATCAATAAAATAATACAGGAAAAGAGAACTATAGCAAAGCTGTAAAAAAAGCAGCTTTGCATCTAGACAAGACGTATTCCTTTTCTCCAAGATGCTTTAGTGAATTTTAAAGAAATAGCCCTAATTTGGACATTATGATATCAGAAGAATATATTTTTTGATCAAAAGCTCTGTGCCTACATATACAGAATTACTTCAGTAATAAAAATAGATCTGCATTAATTTTTTATTGTTCTTCTGAACATAGTGAAGTCAGTGTCATTCTGAAAAAGTAAGGGAGGTTTTTTGCAAGATCTCACGTCAGAGGTAGCTGAACTGTCAACTAAATTTCAAGGGGCACAAACCTATTCTCTCCCCTCTTCACATCAATCCAACGAAAAAACTTAGTGGAGATTCCACAACTGTCACTGGAGGCTGGATCTGAGGCTATCTGAACTTCACAGACAAAAACAGGAACAAGAATGACCTTCAAGATCTAAATTGTTTTAAACCATTTCTGAGAATGCTTAAGAAAGCCCGTGTTTGTTCCTCAGACCTCATTTTAAATCTGTGCTGCTGCCAGTGATTAAAACCACCTTTTTTTCATAAACTGAATAAATTAAATTCAAAAGCACCCAGGCATTACAAACAGATGAAATCATACTGACCAATATTTCACTTAACAAAGTAGATTTTTTTTTCTCAGATGAATTTACTTAATTGCTAAATACAGAACTTAATTTTTAAGATAACTATTAATTCTCTTATCCTCTGATGCATGAGAGTTATAAACAATAACTGTTACAAAATCCTTCAGGATTTGTAATCCTCCCTCAGTCCTTATTTTTATTTTTTTAAAAGAAACGTTGCATTTCAGACGTTACTGGGGAGTGCGACCCTGGGCAGCGTCGCAGTGTGGGAGCTCTCTCTATGCAGGGGAGCTGCTCCGCTCCCTCAGCCAGACAGTCCAGCCTAATACATATTCATTTGCCCCTCTGATAACAAAGGCTCCTTCCCCCTACCGCCCCGATTTTTAAAGATATTATCTTCTATTATTTTATAGGTTTGGGTTTCTTTCCTGAAATCTTTAAGAAGACAGCTCTTAATCCTTCTGCCGTCAATTCTCCCTCTTAGATACCCCCCGTGCAATTTGCAGGGAGCCCTGACCTGCAGCCAAGGGCTGGGGTGAGACTATTACGGCTACTTTTGCTTTGTTTCCCCTCTTTTCTTTCCTTTTTCTTTTTTTTTTTTTTCCCCTGTGTTTGTGTCTCTTTCTAAAGTCGGCTCGGGGCCGCCGGGGCAGCGGCGAAAGGTGGCTGGTTACCGAGCAGCACCCAGGGCGCAATCAACCATCTTTACGCTGAAAAACAGCTTCGTGGTTATTAAAGAAAAAAAATAATAATTAAAAAAAAAAAGGGGG